>LUCH01017233.1:0-73712 GCA_013368495.1 Paragonimus heterotremus
GTCAAATGGCTAATAGGAGTCCAAAGAGAGAGAGAGGGTTGAAAACAAAACAAAACGTTCAATGCGGACGATTAATTTGAAGTTCATTGTTTCTAAGGCGTCAAAAGGAAGTCTACGAGGTGCAACGGCTTTGGAACAACATCCGTTCACTATAAGAGTAACTAGCCAATTCCGAGAATTGTATGAAAAAATTGGACAGACGCTGAAGGTTTTGTGTTTCAGTAGGACAACGGCTAAATAGACATCTACAAAAGAACCCGAACGTGAAACAAAGGCATCAATGGTAGTTTGACTAGCGCACAGATCCCAACTTAATTCAGCAAACAGCACGCGAGTCGCTGTGATTCCAGCAGGTTACGAGTAAGGTAGGAAACCGTAGGGATACAAATTGAACGTAAGAAGCTGATGAGAAACCGGTCAGAAAATGACGATTTAACTCACCGAAGCAACAAGGGGTCAAGTAACTTTCAAACCATGGGTCCTCTAGAGAAAACAGGCGATGGATAACTGTATCAAATGATCAGCACAAAACCTGAGTGTGTCTACTTTTAGTGATGAGTCATGATCAACTTTGATATTGTACGTCCCTAAGCCTATGGATTACACGTGATGCTTAAACAGAGATCGATAACAAACTAACAACACTTCTTTCGCGTTCGGATTAGTACAGATGCTGGAAAACGCAAATTCCTTTCGTTTTTGTGGAGAGCTGTAAAAGAAGGCAATTCATGTGTTTTGATACAGGAAAGCTTTATCATAAGCGAAAGCTTTGTCTTATCTCCATGGCACGGTTATTACATGATGGCAATTGGTCTTGAAATGCACGCTTTAATGCAACTGCTCAGCAGGTTTATGTCAGAACACTGAAGAACTGAGTTACAGAGGACAAATCAGGCTGGCGTCGCCGCACACAAATCGTCCCGAATAAGTTTTTTTTATGTGTGAAGGTACGTTTAGGGGGGCAAACAAATTCAGTACTTACGTGAACGGAAGGATGGTCGGGTAATTCTAACTTGTCTGAACCAAAATATATATGCTTTAAGACTAGTGACACTCATCGTTTGTGGGGGAAAATGGCTCAACTGAAGCCTAAGGTTATCCAGGTACCATTGTCAAAAGAGTAATCAAGAAGAGTTTCGAAAGAGTTGTCAAGTTGTTTTTGAATGGTTTGTGGAGCTGGAGAGAAACTTAGTGAACAGAGTCTATCAACAGCTATTGTTGGTGTTAAATAAAAATCCAAAACTTGCGTGATAACTAACGTATTCCAGTTACGTAATTACCGGATATTAAATCGATATATCAAATCTACGTGAGGAAAAATTCGTAAGCAGCCTAATTCCATTGCACATTTCAAACCTAGTATTACCCTGCGAATGACACTATGTACATTTATGAAACTCCTGAGTTACGCGGGTGGGTGGCATTCAATTTCTACACTTAACATCTGTCTACTGAGAGACAAAGTAACCTCTACGCGCGTGCACTGGCTGTGGTACAGAAACGAATGATGACAGTAAGCCAGACATTAAAACAAACATTGCGAAACAAAAATGACTAATTTTTATGTAAACGACATTGCGTTTCAGATGCACGCTCAATTTTAATCATTGTATATACCCATATCACAGACATTAACACTGTACGTTCGGAGTAGCGGATACACTCCAGATCTCACAGTAGCACGAAGTAAACAACGCCATCAACAATAACGTCATACGACAATACACGTTTTCGATGTTGAGGGCCAAAAGTATTGCTTTTTGGAACTCCTCGATTCGTTCTTCTGATTGCGGATCAAATCAACTTGAGCAGTGCATGAGGTTTTGAGTGCCAAATTTGTTTTGCTTCGTCAAACGGCCTTCGGTAGAGATTGAGGCATCCGTAAAGTTATTCCGATGGTTTGAGCGAATCTCAAATAAATCCACGTCTGCCACTTTATGAGTGAGAAACCTCGTCTGAAAACAATAACTGTGGCTTTGTGTGTCTGAGTGGGCGTGATGATATACGGGGATACACAGCAAATAGAGAAAAAAGTAGAACCGACACCAACTGAAGTTATCAAAAACCTACGTGTTGTTCCTGCTTTACCAAGGGAAAAGGTTCAATATGAACACAGAATTAAACTTTACGAACAACCACAAGTTTATCAGATATATGCGAGTGGTTGGTAGGTGAGGTGAGCTGCTTACCTGCACTGACGGTTACAGCTTCTACAAACTGTTCTTTCCAAGAGGAAGTGCCGACGACCAAGGCCCATTTGCCTTGTTTCACTAGACGATCGACTGTGTTCTGCAGAGAGACCAGAACAATATGTACAGTATCCGGATGGGCATGCAAGAATACAGGCACTAAAAACGTAGTGAATACGGATTCAAAACAAATAGATCTCAGGTAACAGAAGCCAACAACAGAAGATTACACAGTTTAGTGTTTGACAAAGTTCGCTCCTTCTCATCAGATACATACGGAAGTGTTGCTGTCTACGATGTGAGATTAAACAGGTTTAATGCAAAGAAGCCACAAGACCGCGCACATAGTTTTGGGATTGATGGAGGAAGTGAACATCAACAAATGTCACTCGGCGATTACCGAGATTTTTTCTTGACAGACAATCCCTTGAGGAAAACAGTGAAGATACTTGTCGAATGAAACACTGGAAGACAGCTAATAATCGCCTTAGTGTCTACTGGACTAGAACACCCGGTTCTTTTGTGTACTTTGAACATCACATTATTTTAAGGACAAGATTACCGACAGATAGTGAGCGTGCCGGTGGGGATTCCATCCGATCGTGTTGTGGAAGACAGCCGCATGGTTCATCTTGAACGAAAGCGGCAGACTATCTCCGAAGAGATGACTGCATATTGCTGTTAGGTAAATGGTATATTCACAATCAACATCTGTAGAGAAGGGGCTAAGGTTGCATATAATGAAGCGTCAAGTGAACTGAAATATATCCCCTTCATGTCAAGGAGGTTGAGCAAAACACAGTCATCCTGGATACCACCACAGCGTGACAGTCAGATGACACAATCACTCCACATGGAGTGATCAGTAATGTAACTTTAACAGCTGTAAGTTAGGTCAGTACAAACGGTGCGACAATCCAGTAGACGGCTCCGGTTAGCAGCCAATCGAGCATTCTACACAGTTGCCGTGACTAGCCGGATACCAATTCCCCGAACGAAAGTACTATTGTCTCAGTAAGCCAAGTCTCACTGTACTTACCAGTTTCAGTGTGTATGCCAGATCAACTGTGTGTGTAGAACAGAAGTTGCACGATGGAAAAGCTGAACATGTCCCAGCTTAAGTTGATTATGCGACAAGTGTTTCATAACCGGTGCAACGTAAACAACCAAAAACTTCGATCGCACTCCACGCATTGGCTTGTGGACAATGGATCGTCGTGGCCAATAACTGATGACTGCTTTAGTCCACTGTGGTTATTGCGACCCATAAGCGGCAGACTATTTGCTGAAAGGAAGATATGACCTTCGGTCTGAAACTGTAGTGGTAAATAAGCAATCTCAGAGTTTGCATATGTGTGGTTTTGCATTCCATCCTCTGACTTCGCCAAAAGAACACTAACACTAAAGTGTGGACCTTAGAAGATGCGATGAACTTTAGTAAGGAATGAATCGTGCAGTCCGCCATTTTTTAACCTCTATTTCCAAATTCGCCTCGAGAAGCAATTGCTTCCTTTGTTGATACTGCTGTCCACTAGACATATCTCTTCAGTAATAGGGTGTAGCTCACAAAACAACACCAAATGTAATTTAGAAGCCAAGAAGCGATGTTTTCTTTAGCTTACTTTGACTACGAGCCGTATGCCGTCACAGAAGAATCTCGGATCAAATATTTACATCACGAAGTAGAACGCAAAACACTCAAATAAGTGATGAATCAGACGAATAGAACGGAATGCCTCTTGGAGATCTCAAACAAGTGAACGCAGCTTCTGTCCTTAGAAGATGCAGTAGAACAGGAGCATGGTGTGCGCAAGTAGAACAACATTTCATCCAAAACAACCCATTCTCTATGTTGATTTATACGCAGTTGTTGTGATGGTGGACGCGTAAACGTACGACTTATTCGCAGGTCAAGTGAAGCGAATTTCACAGATCTCGTCTAGACGAGTATAACAGAAGTTCTGGTGAGTCTCTCAGGTACGGAATCACTCACATATGAACAATACTAATTCATCTTGTCCGTAACAACATAGTCGAGTAGGGTTCCTGTGAACAATGACTCAGCCGAATGTTGTTCGGTCTGACTGAGTGGGCATATTAAGTCCATTCGTTCTAGCTGGTAGTCAGTCTGGTAAAAAGGTATGTGATTGGTGGTCGTTACTTTAGAATAGTGGATGCAAACGACACGGATATATTTGAAAACCGTTTGCTAAAAGCAAACCACAGACCACAACAGAAAAGTACCCTGATGAAGAAGTTGTAGTGAGGAAAGAATGCGACTTAATAAGCAACGCCTGAGTGCTCGCCAATCCAAGCATAATGCAAGAGCCAAAAGATTTCGTATCTGAAGATCAACAAATTTCAACGGATCACTGATGAGTCGTAGATTTAGCTATTATAAATTGAGGAACAGTGATAAGTGATCGTATCTTTCGTACTCACATAGACTGTAATGTCTAATGCAAGGTCAACGATACCGTGGTCAACCCGGTTGCTGGGTGTGAACGTTACCGGACTTACGATTTCGGGTCGTAGTGATGGGCTCTAACAAGAACCAGACTCGATTCGAGTACTGCTTGTTAGAAGGAGCTGATTAAACGGTTAACGTGAACTGAGGCAGAATTCGGACGTGGGAATTGTCGGTATCACACAATTGGTCCACTGTCTACCTAACTCGTAGACAGACTGCGCAAAACAGAATAATCCACATGGAAGATAAACATCACACACCTAAGAAACATACATCCCAGAAATGGGTTGTACATTGGTCAACGTGGTGCAGATGTACATGCCGAGAGTTTGATTCGAGTTCATCTTTTCTGTTCGCCAAACGCGTGCTCAGTTATTTTTTTTGTGAGCGACTGGAATCGTGCACATGTACATATTACAGAACCCTACACCCTCGGATCCATCCTCCGTCACATCCAGCCAATTAAAAAGTGAATTGGACAACGCGATTTTGCTTATTCACCTTTCGAAACGATCGGGTAATTAAGAATCCATTTTTTCCCATAGGCATAAATGTGACACGCTACTCAGCAGCGCTAATAAGTAGTATGGTACAAAGCAAAAGGAACGAAGTAAGTGATGAAATTAGTGGTAGGCATCAACGTCCAGAAGTCCAGAGATTGGGGGCGACAGTCAGAAATGTGAGTATCGCGAATAACTCGAACGAATGAACTAGCCTTACATGAGCGAAGAAAATGAAGCTACACCAGCCGCGTAAACTGATGCAAATGATTGTTGCAGTGTATTCTCGCACAAACTAGTGTGTGATAAACGATTTCGTGGGCCGTTTCAGAGGCCACAATACGCTAGTCAACGGTGAGAGCACGTAATGTCGAATAAATTGTGAAGTACAGTTTTCTTAGATATCCAATTGTTGATGTCGACTTTCCAGTTTTTATAGTCACTGGAAAACTGCCAATCACGCACAATTCAGCTCAAGTCCATTGTGAAGAAATATGTTCGTTTATTCAATAATATTTAACGCCCATAAGGTTTTCTGCAACCATATCACACAATAATTACAAACAGTCAAACTACTTCGAATCACAGATCACGCACAACACTGGCTCACTTTAAAGAAAGGGTAAAGAGATATAAACAGGACAGGTTGGACAGAGAGCCTATCGAAAAAACCAACAGCCAGATAACTTGCCAGTTAGATTGATAAAGGAAAGAAGAAAAAAACTACCGCTTTTGGGTGATCTTTCGAAGACTGAACGAGGTGATAGAACATAGCTGTATCAGTTACATCAATCATCCATATTTGCGGTACACTGTAACAGGTGACTTTATTAAACCTAAATTTCGGATGCCGGCAGATGACAATCAAACTTTCGGACCGTAAAAACACTACGTTTATGGTGGATGAAAACCAGTACAAAGTCATGCACGTGCTTTTCGGTTTGTCCGATGCATCATTTACATTTTGATGCTTAACGGTTCAATCAGGAAAACCAGTGGACAGTGCAAACGTCTAAAGAGATAATGGTGTGACATAAGAAGCAACACAGAATTGCAGCGTGTCGTACACTCGAATGCTAGCTTAAAATGAAGTAAGAGAGAGAGAGGTTTAGCAGCAGTGCGGATAACCAGATGATCGGAGGGCCATCAACGGCCATAATGGGGATACAAGGTTAGACGAAGTGAAATCAAATCATTGTCGGAAAAACGATTACCATTAAAGAGATCACGGTCCTAAATTCCAAGTAGATGTTGACATAATTTTTGGACTTAACAGGGTATCACACGCGGTTCGTATAATATTAACATCGTCGTTACCTTCAATATTTTTGCCCCTCGGAAGTAATCCGCACAGCAATAACCTGATGAAACAATGTGTAGACTATTTCTAAAGAAGGAAGAAATGCTGAGTGAAGCGACTATGCTCAGATGACGTTCACATGAACCAAACATCATCATCATAGACAGCAATACATCAGTGGGTCACACTGATGCTTAACTGCCATATAAATGAAACAAACAATGAGCTAGCAACAGCTAACTTTGAGAATGCTGAATGCCGCACAAAAGCTCATGGTAGTAGTGGATCAGAGCGGTATTCGAACGGAAAGATGAAATTACAAATCAGCCAGCACAGTACCGACAGTAACGAGGCGAAAGCGCTCACACAGTGAGAATGGATGCTTGACAATCGCCTGGACATTAGACAGATAGAGGCAGACCAAATTAAGACAACAATTTTACACAAAGATGGACCACAAACCCAATGGGTAGATAAACACGGAGGAGAGTCCAAGAGTTAAGCTGACTCAACGGGCACTGCACAAATGAGAATAAAATTTTACGACACAATCACGTGTTAGCAGCATTGTCGCGTACTTCCGTTCCGTATCGCAGGTGGAAAAACTTCCCCAGAGGAAATTCGCAAACGATCGGTTAATAATAGAACAAGACCTGAAGGTTCTGGTGAGCCTAAACTGTCAAGACATCCGTTCCCTGGGGAGATCGACAAATGAGCAAGAGATGGAAGGGTTCCAACAGATACCAATGATGAAAAACTGAAAATACTAATTTTCAAACGGAGAGGGGCCAGCCCGATCAGTAGTATTTTGATGATGGAGGACCTCAAGCGATCAGTCCAAGAAAAATACTGCGACAGCTAGTAGTAAACTGTCAGAAAATGACACCAGATGCTTCAAAACGGACGATTTGCGAGAACAAAGAGTAAGATAGTCTTTTTATGATGTCACTTAACGAAAAGTAATGGTCGGGAAACTTAGCATCCCCTGCAAGAAACCTCTGTCTATGAAAACGGGGAACTCTACTCGGTGCACATTATGAGCTCATCTTCATTGAGCAACTGACGTAACCAATGAGCTTTTGTTATAATTGGAGATTTCATTCTTTGGACTAAAAACTAGAATTCACGGCCAACTAACATTCACAGTAGGACATAAAAAGTCTACCAGGGAGAATCACGGTGCGTAGGAGATCGTGTTTTGAAATGGAAGAACTTCGAACACGCATATAACAACTCAAAATGAAGAGCATCCAAAGGATATCACACCGTTCACAAATTAATGGGCTCGTCGAACGCAGATACCGAATAATCAAAGAATGAATACGAACAAAAAGAGATGGTCGAGGACATATTTCACCACTTATTCCTTTAGTTTACTAAACAGCTTATCAGAGGAGCAACAAACGACCCACATTTTAATTGACGTGTGGCAGAATCTCTCGACTCCCAGTAGATCAGCTTTTGAAAAAAGAGCCAACTGAAATCTATGAGTTTCACAGATGCACGTAGACGAGTAGTCAACAACTCAACAGATTTGTAATATCACGGCGTTTAATCCACAATGAAACATAAATATGATTGAAGCACAAGTGCCAGCAGCCCAGGATCAAGAGGATCCCAACCTAAACAAGAAAAGACCAACCGTATACACTGGGACAGAACGTTCGTATTAACGAAGTGGTGAGAGTTTCCAAAGTAGCGAGCTGAAACAGCAACACAGTTGGTTGGGAAGATTTTTTTAACGGCTGACAAAGGTCAAAGAGCTCCAGAGCAGGGAAGAGGGTTGTACACTGCTCAACAGTGCCAATGGAGAGTAGAACACCAAACGAAAGACAGGCACTCACGTTGACGTTAACGAAGATTCTAAGAGCCCCAAAAGCCTGAAAATGAGTGCAACATCTGGAAACGTGTACCTGTTTTGCGCGGAACAGTCCAACAAAGAAACCGACTTCACGCGAATGATAAAGGATGCGGAGTCTTGAAAGTCGTCCAAACAGGTATTATGTTGCATCTTCACACAAATTAACTGATTTGAATCCTACAGTCCTATGAACGACAACACGGAACACGCATCAATCTCGGTCTGTGCACAACCCGGTCACTTCCACCTCTTCCTGAATATGCCATGTGCCCTTGAATCAACCTAACGATAACCATAAATGACCCAGCTTCTTAGTGTCAGTACGTCTTCATAGTTGGCTATCATAAGCTCCTCCTTTACACTACTATACGCAGTAGTTTATTACACGTTCATATTAGGTATTTTTTGCCCGATATTAGTGAATAGATTACAGATAATTAATATTTGTATTAGCCTGCATCCAGTTCGCTAAGTATAAGAATTTTCGCAGCCACGTGCTGTGGAAGTAGTTGACCAGTTCTATGTACTTCATTCTTGTGGTTTAAATTTCTGAATACGGTACGGTTTCTTTGAAAACAAACACGTGAACAGATAAGGCTAAGGGAAATATCACCAACTAACCCTGAACTCATAACTCTCAACAATAGTGACTTTGCACCGTGTCCATTCGCCCAGACGAGGTTTGCCCGTTTCCACTTGGTCTACGAGCGGTTTGACTGCTTGTTCATTCGATAATCCACCATTTAGCAACGGCTGTTTACTGTCCTCCAGCTTATCGGATCTGGATCCCACATCCATAGTGGAACGGCGACGAGAGATGCGCGACAGCAAACCCGATTGGGCTAGTGGAAGAAAAAATAATATAGATACACATACATACATGCACCCATATAAAAAGAACACTCTGCGTGAATGGATCACGATAGGGTTAGGAGTTAATTTGTTTCAATTCATTATCATTTAGAGATATTCGCATATAAATGAACAATGAACGGAAAGACTGATTTAGATTATGCTCACTGCAGCTGGAATGTTAAGACCATCGACGGACGACGATACCCTGAATTCATGTTCGAAGGAATGCAAACAGAATCAAACAGAGCAGCAATGAGAGTTAGATCACAGGTGTGTAGGTCTACGTGAGTACACGGTGCTCACAGATCAGCTTTGTGTGGTCACTTGTTATAAACGGCGCTGGTGTGTGTGTGTGTAACATAAGCTGGTATACAGGTGCATAAAAATGCTACACACGTGAACGTATAACACAACGGCTAAATGAAAGAACGAAAAAAATGGATGAAGTTGTATAGGAGGTATGGTGATGGTTTGAGACAGATGTTTGTTCGCAACTGACCAAATTATACAAAGCTTTGTATGCTGGCATGGTTTATGTTGCTGTGGGAATTGGCATTGTACCAGAGAAAAAGTAAAAAAGGAGAAAACTACCAGCTAAAAAAAAGAGTCGCACTCGATTGTGAATACTCTGGGAGAGTGAACGTGAAATCACTGGAAGATTCTTAGGACCGTATCAAACGGTTTAAAATGCAGACCTGAAAGAATGCACATAGACTGAACAAGACGAGTCACTGAGTTTCTTACCAGGGGGAACATGCACTAAATGATTAACAGGAATGAGATAAAATTCTCCCAGGAGATTGACATTTACATTTATCAAATTAAATCTGAGTTGAAGCAAAAAATGAATCGACAGCTGTATCGAACGGAACTTCTCTGTATACAGTTGAACTCCATTTTTTCCAGCCAGCATCCGAAAGTTTTGAACCTAATGAAACTAAGCAAAAAATGGATGGCCCGAATGGAGTTTAGCCGAAAACATGATAAAATCCCTGAAGGCCCTGTTGAAAACCCGTCAAACTGTGCTATCGATGGTAAGTTTATTGGGGAAGTATGAAGAGCGCTTCAGCGTTCAACAGTGGAAATGCGGCCATTTGGCTGCAAATCCATTATGCTAAAAGTATGTGAAAAGTTGCTGCTGGACGTACGGTCTACATTACTGGGTAAGAAAACAGTTCGAGGAATCGCTCGTTCCTGCCTGTAATGTTCACGCACTTTCATTTTTTCGGGATAAAAAAACGAAAAACTATAAGGCCACAGAGCTCAAACAATAGTATCATTCACATCAGCTTTTAAAGTGGTAAATGGTTAGAAACTCGTACGTGTACGACAGTATTTCATGTTCTCTCGCCACATTGATTTCCACTTTGAAAATGTATTAAAGGTACATATTCCAGTGATGATGACATCATTGTCCCGCAGGGAATAAGCCTACTCGATCCGTTTCGAAGATCCTAGTCTTCAATATTTCCAGGTGAAGATTAACAACGACTAATCGGACGTTTGGTTGATATATATCCTAACGCCAAGGTTACCAAGTGAAGTGACTAGACAGTAAATGTAATTCTCAGAGTCAGAGCATTAGTCCCAAGCAAAAATGAAAGATTGGTTAGACATACTAATTCGGTCGTGCCCGACTTGAGGTCAACAAAGCAACACGGTTGATCTGTAGGAACGTAGGTCGAAGTACAAAACCCAACAGGAGCAAGTATACGCACCGCAGATCAGCCCAGACAGGAGCGATATTCGAATCTAGTGCCTCAATATAAAAGGGACAGGCTGGTAAGTCTGAATGCGAAGTCTGCGATCAAAGATAGGCAAAACGCCACTTAAGTATGTCTGGATGTTTTATCTTCTATCCTCAAAGATCAGGGCTTCACAACGTTTATAGAGACTTTGACTAATTGTAATTAATTAGGAAACTGACAAATATTTAGGTAACAACTCATCCCACAAAGTAACTCAGTCAATGTACGTTGTGACAACTTGTAGTAAAAATGAGGAAAGGTGCACTACACCCTAAGCGTTCTGGAGTCTTGCTTCTTACTGAACGTTTCATTTATGCTATGAATTGATAGTCCGATTTCCTAGGGAAAATGGATTCACTAAGACAGATTCCTAAAAGAAATAACAGGAAGAAGGCCAGTTCATGTGATCTGTTCTATTTTTACTGTTGCGCCCGAGAATAGGGACGTTCGTATTTGAGTAAAACTTTTCAACAGTGGCCCAAGATAAAAGCGTTCTCCCTGATGTAGACAGAGATGAGAAAAATAACACTGACCATGTGATAGTCGCACCAACACGCGGCTTACAAGAAGATTATCTGGTATTTAATAATTTATTTCGAAGTTGGCCGTAATTTCTGTTTTTGAATGCCCCAAATAGGTCAAAGAAACATCTGCTAACAAGCGGCTGCTTTCCAACGGTTTTTGGAACTTAGAGCCGGTAATTTCGACGTCAGGAACGAAGGAAACACCTAGACTGTGACCGACAGGTAAAACATGGTCATCGTCAGGACAGTAATGGATGACGAACTGAAAATCACCTACCAACACCTCCAAATTTATGGACTCCTAACAAGATATACACGGTCATCTTAGCCTCATCAAAAAATGTGCCCCATGAGAATCCCGTGACACAGTCGATGACAAGAGGGTGTTGCGTCGAGTTCGTCCGAATATGGTTTCTTAACTTCAAAGGGAGTAAATAAGGAAGGTATTTCCCATTCGTCACAGAGGATAAGGCGAAAAAACACATGTACTACTTATGCCTAAGAGCTGGGAATGATCAAAAGTTGGATCGCTAAAGAGGTCCATGGAAAAATGCAAGAGCAAACTGGAGAAGAGGGCAGGAGAATTGATATTCACAATGTTTTCATAGTACAAATGGTATCGCCATTGTGAACTTACGAGGTCAAACTGAAATCTTCTAGATAAATTGGATTGTGTTTACAGAGATAGTACTACTCAGTATCACTAACGGGTGTTCAAAATCGCGGGCGTTTCGTTCGTTGGTGTACCATAAAAACTCACCTGCAAAAAGTCAAAACCTACCGCGGTTTTATTAATTATGCTAGGTACGATCTTACCAACAGTGCGCTACATTCGCCTGGCCCATCGATTTGTGATATATGTATCCTAAAAAAATAAAAACCAGTTTGTACGACGAAACCAGTTGGTCCCGCAGTTCTGACAATACACACGGTGAGCAGCTTTGAGGTTCATCGCATCAAAAAGTGTACCGATAGTCAAACAAATGATACTGAGGCTGAACGAAAAGACGAATAACCAGGAGAGGCAAGTTCCAGAAATTTCTAACCTTTAAATCATAAAATAGCGAGATCGTCCTAGCTCTCTACCTATATGCAGTGTGATCTCTGACAGTCTTGTAAACCATATACAGTTTATCTCCTATCCCAGATCTTATGAGTGAGTTCAGCCAATTTCTCAGAAAGATTATCTTTCGGGAATCTTCTTTGTATAAATTTGAAACAGTGTATTCCAATGATTAACTTGAATAAAACAATGAGAAGACGCAATTCATGATGTTCTTCGTGCACTGATCATACATGGACATGTAACTAATTTTAAACGAGTCAAAATTCCACAAGGCGGAAGTCATGGCTGAAGGGATTAAACAGACAGACACCAAAAATGAAAAAAATCAAAATTGTGGGAATGCTGACCACCACGATATCCGCAGTGTCAACACAAATTGTTTTTGAACACACAGGGGGAACTGTGACGTTTAATGGCCAAAGCCTCAGCAAACTGGAGTATGCGCTTCCGGTTGCTCCGAAAAATCACTGAGAACGCGTCAGAAACTTTGACTATGGGTCCTGTTCGTATTATGTGCCTTGCAACGGAAGATGCGGGGTACCGTCCATCGGCATCCATACAGGCTCCTGGTGTTTCTAACTGCGTCTCCAGCCATTTGGGCACATGCTTCCTGATACGAACAGCTAGTTGTTGGTTTGTCCTCCCTATGCAGCTCATACTGCAGCTACATGAGTATTTGTATAAACAGTGAGATGTGACAGCCGTACACTGTTTGGTCGTAACTGGAGCGACTGATGGGGTTCTCGTTCGTTGTATTACACACAACTTTGCAGCGTTATAAGTCCTGGATACAGCCGCTGTTAGGCGCTTCCTCGTCAATGTTGACCAGCTGTCTCCTAGGAACGGAAGCTCCAAATACACTGTCCTCTTCGGTACCGTCGTCACTTCTACAGTTGGAATGACGGCTTCGCTGTACTTTATAATAAATCGCAGGGGGTACCCGTTGACCTGCAGAGTGTCTGTCAGTAAGCCTAACTCTGGCTGTAGGTTGTCTTCAGTGCAAATCCGCCGTGCTCTATGGAGAAGCGGCTTGACTAGACTTCTCTTATGCTGCACCGGACAGAAGCTTTCAAAATGCATGTACTGTCCAGTCCAGATAGGTTTCCTGTAGACGGATCTCCCTACCGTGCCATCTGGTCTTCGAGTGACTAGAATATCCAGGTACGGAAGACAGCCAATCCTTTCGTTCTCTTTCGTCAGTTTTAAGTTGGGGTGAGCCTGCTTCAACTTTGAGAATAACATTTGATTCACTCGAGCTTTCAAAGATGGCTAGAATGTCATCTAGGTAGCGTCTGTACAACACCGGTTTTGACAGGCTTTCGCATAATGTGGATTCTACTTTGGCCATGAAAAAATCCGCTAGAAGTGGACCTAATGGACTGCTGTATCCAGGACTTATAACGCTGCAAAGTTGTGTGTAATACAACGAACGAGAACCCCATCAGTCGCTCCAGTTACGACCAAACAGTGTACGGCTGTCACATCTCACTGTTTATACAAATACTCATGTAGCTGCAGTATGAGCTGCATAGGGAGGACAAACCAACAACTAGCTGTTCGTATCAGGAAGCATGTGCCCAAATGGCTGGAGACGCAGTTAGAAACACCAGGAGCCTGTATGGATGCCGATGGACGGTACCCCGCATCTTCCGTTGCAAGGCACATAATACGAACAGGACCCATAGTCAAAGTTTCTGACGCGTTCTCAGTGATTTTTCGGAGCAACCGGAAGCGCATACTCCAGTTTGCTGAGGCTTTGGCCATTAAACGTCACAGTTCCCCCTGTGTGTTCAAAAACAATTTGTGTTGACACTGCGGATATCGTGGTGGTCAGCATTCCCACAATTTTGATTTTTTTCATTTTTGGTGTCTGTCTGTTTAATCCCTTCAGCCATGACTTCCGCCTTGTGGAATTTTGACTCGTTTAAAATTAGTTACATGTCCATGTGTGATCAGAATGTACGAAATGTTACTCCGGAGAACATCACATGAATTGCGTCCTCTCATTATTTTATTAAAAAAGATTATCATACACTTTCAGCTGCCCTACACAAAAAAGGTGCAACTTAGTAATCGTACGTACAACAATCTTCAATACCACGGTCAGTCACTAATTCGCATGGTTACTGGTCGAGTGAATTGTTATTGTAAGTGTTTCTAAAGAACACTTCATTAGGTTGCCAAGTTAGTAGTACATTTGAACAGCAGCTCTAAATATGTGGCCGTTGCATGCCCAATTCTTTTACTGAGCTAATTCGTCACTCCTTCAGCTCATATACCACACTGTTTTGCTTACAAAGAAACAGTAAGTCAAAGAGAGTTTGGACATTAGTAAACTGAAGGAGGCAAGTGAAGCAGTTAATGTTTGAATCCACAGGACTAACGTTGATCGTTAGCACCGAAGGACATGGAGTGAGTGCCCTATGCACTGTTAATCGCAAACGGGGCTCTTCCGCTCGTGCACAGGTGAAGTGAATGCGTACATCCCTTATAAATCAACCCAACCGTTTTTGAACCTAATAGAATTCAAACCCACCGATTCACAGTAAAAGTACACTAATTAGTTTTTCCAACCATTTGATTTGCCTATCCCAGATTATTGTAATGTGTTCATTGTGGTGAGAACCGAAGGAAATAGGTTTCATGAAGCTGAACAGGTATCATGAGGTCTTGGAGACGCCACTCTGAAGTTTGAGTACTTTGTGGCAGATAAGCATCAGTGTATTGCTGTCTGTGATGATGATTGAGTATTTTAGCAGCGCTCGTCTTGATAGACGGGCTTGTCATGATCCGGCTTCTTCTGTGGTCGAACCATACAAACAAAAAACTATTTTGCATATGTGATGAAGGGATTGAGTGGGAATGCCCAGAAAACTCGTTAGTACAGTTGTTAGGGTTTGGGAACCTGCAATCGAAAGCTGCTATCATTAACCAAGTCTGCGTCGCCAGTATTTCGTCAACGCTGAACAAGCGTGAGGGCATCTATACACACATCGCTATTCCATGGAAAACATAACCACAAACACACGATACTGATTGTGAGAAAGTTAAACACATTCTGGAAAAACAAAATAAACATGGAGCAAAACCACATGATGATGAAAACGAGAGCAGTTTTCTTCTGCACACCTCAACAGAAGTTTTCCCCACAAATGAACAGTTGGCAGATACAATAAAAAAAATAAACCACAGTTTAGTCCACCTTTAGAGGTATCAATCGATTATCAGTAGAGATATGAGGAGGACGCTTCGCTTCCTTGTCGAGTATCCAAGTGTGAAAATATCACAAATGTGGTCAGTGGCTGCGATGTGAATTTTGCTCTATGATGGAAAGACAAACGCATGTGTATGCAAAAATAGATGAACTAGGCCATACGATATGCCACTGCACCAGAACTGAATGTAAAACATGCTTGTGATTGAGGAAGACAACAACAATAATACTAACAGCAACAACAACGGCGAACGATTGTGGCTGCGACTATCCGACTGAATAGCAAACGCCTGGATCTAAGTCCAGTCAAGGACAATGGACACATGGTGTGTGTGTAGTCGGATAAGTTGCAGAAGGAACACGATAAACTTACCTGTGGAACTGTCCGATAAAACACCTAACACAAAACAGTGAGTGTACGGTTGCAAACAATAGGGGAAAACAGCTTCAATGATTCAGGATAAAAGTGTAACTACCTCGGTAATATGTATGCAGTAAGTATGTTAGCAGGATTCATTGCGTGTAGCATGCTAAGTCGCTCACACTATAAGTCCGCCGTGTATACGATACAAGAGCAGTACAAGTCTCAAGGAGAATAATTCTTTCAGAAAGGAAATCCATCGACCAACAGATAGAGATTTTCAAAAGATCCGTACAACGTATAAGATCCAAGGGTTTGACATCTTTAGTAGACACCGAGAGACAGAGGGATATCGATACACAACAAGTGTTGTAATCATGCGTTATCGAATTCCAATGAATCTTGACAATGCCACATACACGTAAACTATAAAGCTTATTTCAGAGTATACTCATGATCCTGTAAACAGCCTCTATGGTAAGTGAACACGTCCCTAAAAATGTCCCGAGTTCAGTGCTCCCGATCAGCTTCCTATGGGTAATCCTTAATGAAACTGAACTTACTTAGGTAGCCCTACTTGGAAAGTTCGCAACTTTTAATGGCTCCTCTTTATTAAATTCTGCAACGATTATGATCCCACGGAACATTTACTCATTTGAGTTCACAAAAAAGTAAAACGAAGATCTATCGAAAAAAGTATGTTTCTCGTCTGGGTCTAAGTGTATTTCTTAAAAAAGGTAGAATGTGCAATAGTAGCCAGCAAAACCTTGAGGCATGTCAGGCAGAATTTGAGTCAATATATGATCAAGTTTTTCACGTATTGGTCTGTAGAATCAACAGTTTCTAACAGAACAAAGATGTTGCCATGAAAAATAAAATCCGTATCCACTTTCCATACACCTAACCAGTTTAGCCGACAGTAGTAAAAATTTGTCATATGCATACTCGAACAAAAAAGAGTGGACGTGGACAATCAAGGCTCATCAACCGGCGAGTATCGAGTGTGAAAGATGCGACTCTCGCTTTCGGCTGACCCCCATTTCATGCACGGGCACACGTTTCGCACACTCAGCCGTCTGAGTGACCTTGTCGGATTATCGACTCACTGTACGGTTTGACAAAGCAAGATAACACATCTCGATTGGCAAGAAAAAGAACGGCGCAGTCACTGTCACATTTCCGTTAAAATGGTCATTCTACATTTTGAATGTTAACACTCGGTTGACGCAATTTTGCTGTACAACATCGTGCAGCCAACAAAGAAATAGTCTGCGATCCTGATCATTAGGACTTATTAACCTGCAGTAACTAAACAATATATGGATAATCTATGTCCCTATAAAAAAAGTCAACCTTTTAATATGGTTACTTAGCCACAGATCCGTAAGTGGCTACTTATAAGGAGTTTTTCGAAACAGAACCACTCGGATTAGTTAACCTTGTCTCGGATCACTCAGTGGAAAGTGTTTGAAACAGGTGTAAGAATCTATACTATTAAATAACCCTGGTTTGCAATGTTATGGACAAGTTACCTTTGAAGAAAATTACAATGATTCAAACCAAGTCGCAATGGGTTCGACTGACAAACAGAATAAACCATACGCACGAAAACGAGACAACTTAGCGTAGTTGGCCGAGATCGAAAGTGACATTTGAGTTACGGTTTATTGTTCAACATAACGGAGAAAGCAGAGCATATTCCTTTCTAAACAAACGGGTAACGTGGATGGCACAAAACGTTTGTTTAGTTCGTTCCATCAAGCCCAGAACACTTTCACAAAGCGTGTTTAATATAGAGGATGCAAAGCTGATAGCTGGTAAGAATCAGTTTATTTTGCCCACTGATTTTCCATTACTATTGTAACCCCTCTGTTCAACTTAACTCGCTGGGTAGTACTGGTATCCGCGCATCAAAATATGCAATGCCTTACGGTCATGCGCAGTAACCTTAATCTATGAAAGAGACAGTCAGCTCGAAACATCCGGATAAAGTGTTCCACTATGTACACATTTGATCAATCTTCTAATTGGGATGTTGTGCACGCCATCACTCAACCTACTATGCTAGTCGCATAGAAGAAGCAGTCGCACTAAGTGGAAACCAACGTTTACGTAATCGCAAGATTTGCGAACTCAAACGATGAGTGGCTTTTTTTGGTCACACAGACATCACAGCTGGACTACACAGAAAACGTACAGCATAAAATCTTTCACTTAACAATACCCGAGAACGGTTGTGTATAATTCGAACATCTGTCGCTAAGTTCACACGACAATCAAACTGATAGAAATGGATAGGTGATCGTATAAGTCGACATAGATGATGCTGCACGGGAATGTGAGTGGGGATAGCCATGAATGGTTGAAACTCAGTGCCACAGATAAGTGCTAGTATGTGATCAACCGAGGGAACAGTGGACAGGTATTTCAATGGAACAGCGAGCTGCATACACAATGAATGATGCTCATTTTTTTCATCCCACGAACAGAAAAAGGCTTTCACATAGACTGTCGAAACACAAATAAATGGACGGAATCCAAAACGCACCTGCTGCCCATCAATATGGAAAAATGCTCGACCCAACATACATCACCGTTCTAGGTCTTGTGCATAAAAGTGGTTATATAGCCAAATCACGGAACGGATATTTTTCAAATTTATCTGTCACAACTTGAAAAATAAACTGATAGAATTGGGCTTAAAATTTGTAGGTGATGTAAAGCAGAACAACTAATATAAAAACTATTCGCAGCCAATCGTGATTGGTAGGTAGACTTAACTGAATTCTGTGAAAATACCACACGTAGGAAGGGTATCAGCACGGACCCATACAGCTGTGACTGCGACCGCTTTTCGGTCCCATAAGTGTGCAGACACCATTTTCAACGGCGCCATTACGACAGGCAGTATCAGTAACAAACAGGGTGAGCCATCCCGCGATTCTTTATGAGGAAAGCACCCAATTTCAACCACGCCTGGATGTAGCTGTAGAAAGTCTCCCCATGTAGTTCAACCCTGTGAGGTGCCGTTTGATGTTCGGAGTTGAGCGGCCTTTCTTGGAGTCAAGACCAAGGCTGGGCTCAAAATAAAATCCACTGTGGCGCAAAACAGGGCTGTATTTATAATGGACGCCTCAGGTTATTGACCGACTTGCTCGCCTATCTTCATTGTTTCGTGGCTTGTCTGATCTCACTGGATGTCGTGTTTTTGTCTTGTGTCTGTACTATCAAGTTATCACCTAATAATATTACTGTTTGATGGTAGTTTCTCGCGCACCACATGGTTGCGCAGTGTTGGCCGTCGTGTTTGATCGCGCCAATCGGTGCTCATCATTACTTGATCGTCACATCGCATGGCAATTGGCGAGTTCGCCAGCATTCGCTGATTCGCCTGAGGTTGTCGGTCTACGAGTCAATAATCAGCTTCAACTACGGTACACTCGGTTTGTACCTTATAAGTGAGTGGTGCTCCAAGTAGTTGAACAGCCAGCGGACTGGACAAACTGTGTTGGGAAAGCTGCGCACTCCTCACCTGACGTTCCACTATAAGCCTGATCTCGTTCCGTTGGAGGAGAGCGAACCCCTAAATTGAATGTGGCTATCTCAAGTGAACCAAGCAGGTACAACAGCCCAATGAACAGGCGACGCACGTGGCCATAAACCTTTGCAGGAATTATTCACAAACAAATAAATCTGGCACCAGTTCTTGGTTACATACTACCACCAGTTCTGGTTAACCCATTCTACTGCTCTCTTACGGTCCTTGAGTGCGATCCAGCGTTGCATGTCGGCCTAGGAGGCTACTCCACTAATCAATGTCATGGCGACACTTATTGCAGACTATTGAGGAGGAGGAGGCAGTATCAGAGTATTTTACACATACCAAGAAGTTCCAGTTTGACGTTAACGTTGCCGGCCAATTACAGAATGCATACAAAAAGAAACACGAATAGGTAAGCCGACTAACAAAACTACCTGTGGTAGCAGAATAAATTGAAATCCTGAACATTGGATTCAATAATACCCTGTCTGGTCACAATTTGTAAGTCAAAGAAAACTGGGCCAATCTGACAAAATGCGCACACCTGTGTGCCACGCAGTCAGACAAATCATAGAACAGTTACACATTTTACAGAAAGCATGGCAGTTCATACATGTTCCATGCCACTGAACGTTACATAACGGAAGTTGATTGAATTACACAGGTAGATAATAAATATCAGAGCTCAATAGGCCGGAAGAATTAGATAAATACGCAGAAAAATGGCTTGTATGAAGTGCATATGGAAACACACGGAACACTCCGTCGAAGAGACGCCTTGAACATCGCACTCTCAACAGTTAACGGCAAGGAGTGAAAATTTTCGACATTGAAAAAAACAACTGAAATCCGCACAAATGATATTCTTGGTTAAATAAAGCAAGTTCAACATCACCCACAATTGATCACAGGTTTCGCATTCCCACAGACTTTCCGGTCGGCCCCTTTCGAAAATAAACACTAGACTAGAGTTTCGCTCTCATTAGAGCTCATCAGTGGCCAGGATATGCACTACTTACGAGCTCTGAGGGCGAAACTCGAGTCCAGTGCTTCTTTTCGAAAGGGGCCGACCGGAAAGTCTATGGGAATGCATCAGCTGTGATCACTTATGGGTGATGTTCAACTTGAAATAAACCAAATCCCCGACCACTCATCAGTAATCTAAAATATCGCCTAGCAGGTTTAATTAGATCGGAGAGTTCGACCTGTGTAGAGAGTCCTAATCGCGTGGTTATCAACTGGAGTTAACAGGTAGTAACTGTGTCTCCTATCGAGAAGATAGGGAAACCTAACCATTACTCACAAGCGAAAGTGGTTGAGCGTTCACATATGATAATTCGGCCGTGCCTAATGTGAGGTCAATGGCACAATGGTAAACATGGTTGCCTCATGAACAGGGTGGACGGAATTCTAGTCCCGGCAGTGGCGAGGACATGCATTACTGATGAGCTCTAATGAGAGCGAAACTCGAGTCTAGTGCTTATTTTCGAAAGAGGCCGACTGGAAAGTCTATGGGAATGCAACAGCTGCGATCAATTGTGGGTGATGTTCAACTTGAAATAAATAAAGCAAAATAACGGATAAAATGTGCATTAAGGCTAGAGTGTATTAGCTACAGTTCAAGCACGATACTCATAGGAAATTGACAAAAGCAATCAATGTAGACATCCAGACCTAGAAGAGGAAACGTAAAAGAACTTATGGATAATGGTAACATAAACTGCCTCATAGCTCTGATTTCGGGACAAACTGGAAAACAATCGGTATCGAATGAGGTTAGAAATTGGGGAATATACTAGTCAGTTCCAACAAGGACAAACCCTCACAAAAACCGACGTCGTTCGCCCAAAACATTTTATTATCGGGAGTGATAGGCTAATTCCTAAGCAAGGTACACGCCCACCTCCACGAGATTCATTTAAATGTGCAGTTTATAACAAACTGAAGATCAGGTTTCAGCATAATCTGTATGTGTAGGGTGATCGATAGTCTGCTCAAATGCTACGAGACAGTCGTTGCATGTGCTGTATTTCGGTTCTAGTCCATTCCCACTATATTAAAAAACAATGCGGTTCCAGTGTGTCCCTAGAGAGACTACCTTAGAGGATACCTTTAAGCAGCCAAACTGTGAACACTGTAAATCCGAAAAGACGGGCTAGAAGCTATCGATTGTAAATGGAACGAACACTGGCATTCAGGACGAGTCCGAATGAGGCTACAATTCATAAACACATAGGTTAAGAGAGACACCTGTCACAGTGAACAGCGTTTCACGACACAACATTTCCTCTAACTATGTACACTGTCCAAGATTTGACAGTATTGTTGGAAGCCCAGATGCAAGTACACACAGGTCGAAACAAGTCTGCTGATTTAGGAGGCGCAACGATATGCATAGCCGCTTTTGACCACTTGAATAAAAACAGCAGATTGTCATCACTGACAGTGGTGACAAGCCAACATGGTCTATGGCTGAAAGAGTAAGCATCAGTAAAAATCAAGTGTTGAATGCAGTAATGCATAGGTACCCTTAGGTTTGCAGTGAAAACCGGATGTAGTGCCAGCGTTGAATGAAATTGATTCGGAGCAAAAGTAACAAAAAAAACTGCAAACTGAAGCGTATATATATGACTGGTGTCAGCATGTCGTATCAAAGTACCTTCTTTTCACGGGTCCTGTGCTGAATGAGAGAACACTAGAACGAACCAATCATTGGACTGAAGAGTTTTCACGAATAATATGGTCGTTAATGTCAGCCCTTTTTGTCACATTAGCTGAAGACTAATGCAGGTCAAAGATTAATGGTCTAGCAAGTTCGACGAGACATGCGGTCTTGATGTACTACCGAGTATACTGGTAACATTTCAACAAAGATCATCTCCTTACCAGGGTCATTTGATGCAGCCCCAAAGGATTTCTCTGCTGATTGGTCATGACTGCACACCGTCACCAACAATATTAGACAGACACAATGTGATATATTCAAGGCGTAAGGCAACTACTAGTTGACTTTAAACCATTCTAACATACTGTCACCACAGATTATTGTTAGACTTGATGTATGCCGAAGGCTGACTACGGAAACGGAGAAAAACACAATGGTTTTGAGCATACGCTAGAAAGAGACGACAAATGATCAACGTAATTAGTGGGAATTCATATCAAAATAGACTGTTTTCGCTGCAAGCCGACTCAAACTGTTGTGTAGGGAAGTATCGGTCTGTCAGAATACCATTATCTAGAGATATTCAATCATTGTGAACGAGCAGTAATGGTAGCAAGTATTTCTATTGGATTTTGTTGTATCCATCTCAACTTGCTGACGGTGTGGTCTAAAAAATCTAACAGATTAGATAAGAGTTCAGGCATGGACTGGATCACCACCGTCATGCAAAAGTGAGAATGCCAATATCACCGTTGAATCTTTTAACTTTGAGTCTCCCATATGCACACTTCTATCTAACCTTGTGTTGTAGAAATGTGGCCTATCAGTCTGCTCTCCAGGTTCCAAATAACTGACACATTTTGGTCTTAAATGGTCAACCTGACAAGCTCGATGTCATTGCATTGAGTCAAGTAAAACGGTTAATGGATGAATTAAAGATACATCACGTAATCGATTAATGTTCAGAAATGATTAACAAAGACAGCAGAGTGTTTCGTTTACTTCGAGATAGGAGACAATAAGTTACCTCGCCCACAAAAAATGCAGCGAGTTGTTACATATAGGAGTCACGCTCTTTTCGTTTCACGCTCGCGTCTGCTAACCGATACAAACTGTGCTGCAGTAAAGGGTTCTTTTAACAAACAATGTAAGGTCTTGTCTCAAGTGTACTTGACTGATTTGGGAGTGATACCTGAGAGTTTGACGAATCTTACAACGGAACAAAGTTGACCAATAAAAGGAGAACCAAAATATTGTAAAATTGAGAGAGAGAAACCAGTTTCATATATACATACATGTCCTCTATTGAAGGCCTTCTTAGAAAGGATCACCTCTCTCAAAGAGACCATTTTTATGTAGTGCTGTGGGACTGTTATAGAAATTCAGGTTCACAGAAATATCACCACACACCCCCCCCAGATACCGCCAAGTACCACAGATGTGGTTCAACTTCTTTAAAGAAACCGCGATAGTAAACACCACGATTTTATCCATTGAATTTTTAAAGATAGCGCACGCTAGACAGCTAATTTAATCATCCTGAAGACAGACTGTAGTGTCTGTTGTTTCACTGAATTCATAAAGAGGAAAGCCATTTTTGCCCATCTGTTGTACTTAAAATCAACGATCAGTGGTGGGTTAGGAAAATCATTCTGACTTGTAGCCTAAAGATCACAGACCCAAATCTAAATCTCCAACAGCAAAGTGCTTAAACCTTTCAAACAGACAACCGAGATATAAATGAAAACAAGGCATCATCAACAAGACGGTTTGGATAAGTCTTTCATTTGTGCGTGTCAGCAAATGCGCTTACCTAACCGACAACCCAGCCATTCAATGGCAATATTCGTCCCGCCGAGCCCAATTGGTCTCTACCTCACCCAACGTCTCCAGCTATCCACCATGTGATGGCCTCAGTCCAGGAGATGAACCCGACTTGCACTGGTAAATCCTTTAGTGATTAACCTCATTCCTTCAAGCTATATGTCCATCCCAGCCTTGCGGCAGTCGATCGCGACATCGATAAAATGTTCTCGGTGTAGCAAACAACTGGTATGGCCTAACCACCTAATTATGTACACACGCAAACCGGCTTGACATTCACTACTACATGTACACGTCCATACCCTATCGTTGGTAGTCTACTCAAGTCATCCAATGAGAACGACTGAATACATGTATCGATCATACGCGGTACCTTACTCTGATTTTAGTTACACAACTCCGCTTGTAATTCACGCCTAAAAAATCACCAGTACTCTTCTAACGATAAACATGAAACAGTGGAAGGTGCATCCATTTACTCTACTGGAGACAATGTGTTTATGTCATCAACAACCACAAGAATAGTTGAAACACTTTAAAAAATGTAGCATCAAGTGTCTGAAGTTCAAAGAGAGAGTCACTGTGCAAACGGTTACAACGAACGATTTTACAATGATTAAGATATGCACTCTGTCAGTTTCTTGTGTACCGTCGACACACATGGTTTGGACTTTTCTCCCTCAAAAACAGATCACCCTAATTTTTGGGTGGTCCTATCAGTGATCTTTCTGGGAGGTGATTACCATACACACACTCTCATCATTGACATGACGTCAAAATTTAAAGGTCACTTTAAAAGACTTCCAATAAGCCAGTTGGATTAAGAATGGGAAGCAATAATTTGCATTCAAGTGAATAAAACATCGTAAAGCTCTTATCCACTTCAATTCGTATCCAAGTGTAAAACGGGGCAAGCACGTGGTCACTAACCACATTGGCTTTGATTGGTGTAAAATTGGAAGACGGTTAAAACTCTGTTTGGCAGCGAGGAAAGATGCAGATAACAATGTCGAAGTAACTTGCACATTTCTGGGGATCCAAAGGAAAACAGACGAGCAGAATGGAATAACAAAACCCACACCCAATTCCAACCGGTAAAAAATAAAAATTACTGTAGAATTCACAGGCGGTACTCTGATCAACAAAAAGATGACAGAACACCGGTTTGATGGAAATTAGCGTGCATTATGGCGGTGTAAACAGTAAGATTTTAGCTACGCTAAAAAAAGAAAGTATAGCGAACTGATCACTCTTCGGAAACAACCACTTGAATAGGAGGGGGGGGCGATGCGTGCTGTATTTGTTAAACAGTTAGGGTCCACGCTATGGCAATCACACAGAAGCACAGTTCTGACCAAAAACACTAACCTCCTGAAAGTGCAGCGGTCCTACGAAATTTTTCCCAGCAATTTTGTACTGCAAGCACTAATATCGGACATAAGGAACGTATGCTTCAATAGTAACTAATTCGTGTAATAGTGTCGTGTATAATACAAAAGTGAGGTGGTTTACATCGAAGGTATACAGACAAACCAAGTGACACTGAAATACACATATGTGAACCATACTGGCATAAATAAGCAGAGCAAAACAGAAAACAGAATATGAAAACCAAACCCGTCCAACCCCATTCCGAATGTAGTTTTAAACTCACATGTCTTTTTCATGAAATTAATGGAATGCCACTCTGAAATATTTCACAAGAAAAGTATCTGAGTGCATTAGATACCCGGTTTCAAGGTCACTGTAGCTGAATGGAGTTCGCTCAAGAGTGGAGTGAATAACTGAGGAGTTTTGTGAACGACGTAATGCTGTTGAAGCACGTATCTGGCAGGCACTAAAATATGTATGAAACCTATCGACTATACGAACGATTTGAATAGAATGAGGAATGAAGTTTACTTAAGATGTGTATTCGTGTAACACACTGATTCAGTTAACGCAGAACATTATGTTTACTGTTGTTGTACGCTAACATTTGATGCTTGGATATTTAAAACTACAAGTCAAGAACTAAATGACCGAAAGCTAGACCGTTTAAACCACCAGCGAACTGACTTCCGGTTTAAATGGTAATCTGAAAACGCAGTGCGATAATTTACAAATAATGCCATCAATTGAAACCAGATGTTTGAACAACTAGAGTGCACAGCAGTTGCGAAAAACTGCATGGAAATGATAGCAATGTCAATCAAAATACGCCCTAACAGTAAATTCTCGAGAATTCTCGCTACGGTAATGCAAAAACCAACCATATCAAACCGTTCGAACCAACAGCAAAAATTAAACTGAATATTTGATGGTAGATAAAACTGTGGATCCTTTCGATGGAGGTATGTAAACAATATTGCCAATGGTCGCTTATGAGAATGTCAGTTTTATCGTGATATCAGTTCCTAAGCTTGAACAGAGTACTACTGTAAGAATCAAACTGAGATCAATTGACCGTTCCAACACCCTACAAAGATGCAAACGCCTGCAACAGTTGAAGTGTTATTGAGCGACTTGTTCGTAGAATAACTGTACACTGGAAGGTACTCACAGGTTACCGGCTGCAAAGTCAACAGTATACATACAACAGAAGCACCAGTCAGTCACGTTACACATACAGTGAGATGCGAGACAAAATTATGGGTGTATCGAACAGGGGTCCGCAGGTAACTTTACAAAACTATACTTAGTCTTAAGGTTCGATATATATATATATATATATATGGTTGTACATGATTATACATCTGCAATACGCTTAGTTGGTCAGATAGCCCAATAAGATTGGCCATTTTTGAATGTGAGCCATGGAGCAGCCACGACAACAGTCTATTAACTGCAGCTTAGTGATAGCTGACATTCATCAGCAATCACAATCGATAATCTCCTAAGATGAATTGTAGCAAACTGAATTCCATTCAGAGAGTACCTAATCACAAACGTGGAATGAACAATACAAGTATGAACGACGCAAAAGAGAGTTGGGAGTTTCATCCACGGACAATGACTAGATTAGACTATTCAGTGCATAACAAGTGCATGCCACGCAGCCGGAAGTAAACAGTGTTAAACAATGTAGACGACTATGAGAATGGAGAAATCATGTAAAACACACCCTTAACGTCTAATCCAACTCACAAGTACATTTACAATGAAATATAGTTTCCGATCTGTTTTGTTACCCGGACACAATGTACATGATTTTGTATATGTGACAGTTAGGATGTGTTAGCTGTCATCGATATCATCAGTGACGATATTACATTGATAGGTGGTACTAATACTTAATTGCTACACAACAATGAGAACAGCAAGCCCTGGTGTGATTATCGAGTCAGGGAGAGAGATAATACTGCACTTACTGCAACTACTCATTATTAATCTCAACTAATCAAGGGTGAAGATCCAAAAATTTTGAAAACCGAACGAGCCTAATTGAAGACGCGAGTTAGGACGCATCTGTAAGATAAACTTCCTGCAGCTTTTATTGTCACGCTTTACGGACGATTCAGCCAAACAAGTACAGAACGCGTGAATCGGCGAGACGTGATTTTGAGCTCAATTCACTTACTTGAGTGGAGAATAAAATAGAGCTGATAGATTATCAGTCATATTGACCATATTCTGTTAAGATTATATATTACCCGTACTTCTGATGAGAACAAACACAACCCCCACGTTGATCACGTGACTTCGACAATCACTCGGGAAAAATTCCGCTGAGTAAGTACGCTCTCTTTTTCTTCTCACACGTGAGGTGTGTCGCAATCATTTGAACTACAGTGAATGGGGATGCGCATGTAGAGTTGTGCAAATCGAGTTCCAGAATGCAGCTTGGAGTACCGCCTAAAGTACCAGTCCCAAAACAGCTGGTATCAGAGAGATCAGCTGAAAATATCGGACATGTACTTCCAACACACACACACACACCTCGAAATAACACCATAATCCGGAAGTTACTTGTGCAACCATTGCATTATCAAATCATCTACAAGAGATAAAATATGGTTGATTTAGGACCCATCCTCAGATTATGGTCAAAGTTTCAAATGAACCAAACGGTATCGACAAAAGAACGTAACGGATAGAACCGTTTGATTAAAAAACGGATTCGTGTTAATAAGCTCGTAACAGAGTTGAATTCTCCTGGATGTTTTAAGCGACGTTGACGAACGACTCGATTTATGTATCTGCAAATCAGTGCGTGAAACCGAGCTAAAATTGAGAGAATATGTCTCGAACACCAAGACTGCGGATTCTGAAGTAACCACAACGCGGCCTCATGATTGTTCCCTATTCACTGTGCTGATGAAAAGGGAGAAGAAGAACGTGGAACAATACCAGATGTGGTCCATAACGCCACAACCACGTGAAAAAAATCCACCAAAGCAGGGGAACAAGGTCATAACCGAGTGGAAGGAAACGTAGTCAGATTGTCTTACCATCTTTATCCAGCAGAATCGGTTCGCCCAATTGAACGTAGAAGAATTCTGACTTCTCGTAATCGTTGTCATCCATAATCCGAACACGAATGATACCCCTGCAAAAAAAGCAGAAAATGGCGTTCTTTTCAGAATACAATCAGGCAACAAACATAGGACAAGAAGCCAAATATAAACGATCAATTGAACAGTAAGTAACTGAAATCAAATACTGACCAATACTTATCAGTTTAAACAAACACATTCATTTTAAATAAACAGATTATTATCAAACAGAGTACGTCTTGCCTTAAGGGTAAAAATCCGCCATGGAACACCCTTTGAACACGACTTAAATATACATCGGCAGATGTTCGAGGACAATACAAACGAACAGTTTCACATTGTTAGGTCAAGAAAAACGACTGAATAGTACAGAAGTTAAAGACGTGAATGTAGCGAGCGAATCACGAAGTCTAGGTCGGTTAAAATAGGCAACCACGGCCAAAAATGTACTCACGAAATGATTAGACATGAGGGTTGTACTGAATCCACCCAACGGTAAACAAGATGGGCGTTGACCCGTGGTCATGACAACCTAAATAATGACATGCACACATATAGTGTGGTGTAGCCGAATTGCATTTGATCGAAATGGTCTGAATCGGAAAACACTTCAATGTGTACGTGTTAGATAGTGTTCGACTGCGAACACCCACATACAGGAAGAGGCATGTTAGCAATTGAGAATCGCCCATAAAATGTCGCGCCGAAACATGAACAAGACAAAGCAAAATTAAGGTAGCAGTTTTGTCTTCGTTCAAAGAAATCGGGCCCAGGGCAGGAGGGACAACCAATGAACAAAAATTGAAATAACTGAGTGACAGCTCAAAGTTAGCGAAACAGTATTGAGAGGTATCAGGGGATTTGACATAAGTTGAACAGATGATCGCAGCCGTCACATTCCCATAGATTTCCCAGTCCACCGATTTCGAAACGAAATACTGCACTCCAGTTTTGCGTTTATTAGAGTTCGTCACGCTTTCATGAGACAAACGCGTTGACCTCTGTGTCAATGACTCCCACATTAAGCACGACTGAAATATCATATGCAAAGGCTCAGCAACAGTGGCTTCTGGGTACTTCGCAGATTGCTTGACCGCATCGAGAGGAGACAGTAACTGTGCTGTTAACTCTAACCGACTACCTCAGGATCAAGACTTTTCGCCACGTTGAAATCACATAAAGTAAATTTGTTGAGCAATATTTTGATTACTGGCAAATGATAGAGGGCTTCGTTAAAACAAGTCGAACGTCACTTCCAGGTAATTGTAGCTGTCATAGGGAAATGTACTACTGACAGAGTCTAAAAGGAGCGGTAAGGTGTTTTTCGAAAAGGGCTAACTAGAAAATCTGTGGGAATGAGACATAAGTTACAACTCTTTAATACCAAACACAGTTAACTACGAATGAGTCAAATAAACCCTCCCTCTGAAAATCGATTGTCAACCCGGATGAAAAGTAAAAGATCATGACGTGTCGACCGAGTAGACAACCGACACTGAGTTATAATCAGTCATTCGTTTCACACGCGGTTTGACACGTCAGTCTCTGCAAACTGTTGCGTGGTCAACTAGCCGGTCTGGCCATGTCGTGCGTAAAATAATCAGAAGCTCCCCATAAATCTATTACGCATACAGACAACACAATAGCTGTGCGGTGTTCATTTATTCGTTTTTTTAAAATGTTTGCTGTTAAAAGAACGCGTTGAAACGATATTTTCTGTTGGCATTGGTAAAAATAATTGGTGATGGGGTCTGCCAGCCCCAAATCTGAGACAAGCATGCAGTCAGCAGAAGGTAGATGCAATTCGGTTAGCAGTATAGGGAACATCCTCGATATAGAGGATTGTGGACCTCATGAATTTTCTTTAAAATGTTACCTTCGGACTCTATCGTTGATTAGATCATTTGGCAACGGTTTAAATGTGTCCAATTTGTGAACATTCATTTATCTGGCACAAGCGTCAGATTGAGCATATAGCAATGTACAACAGAGCCGCAGATCAACGGCTCTAATGTTCGAAGCATGAAAGGATGTAGCAGTTCAAACAGAGACATCACGTTTGAAAGGGCAAGTTGTGTGATGGAAGTGTAGAAATTCAATGTAGGAGAGCGACATGATGGACTGCATGATATTAAACCTATTTATCACTTTATCCATGGTAGACTATATCGTATAGATGTTGTGTAAATGTATAACTTATACATAGCAGTTTGCTGTTCAGCGTACATTTTTGACATTCGTGCAGTCTAAGGTTACAACTCTGGAAACGTAAATCACAGTATATTTAAAATCCTAATAGCGTCGCTTAAATGGAACCGAGAAGTGGCGTGTCCATCAATGCATCATTCACAATCACATATGAACTTCCGTGTCTCAAGAATGGAACGCATAACCGTTTGGACAGAAAACAGTGAATAGGCTTCGTCAGATGTGATAAACGCATGAAGTTATCAGACGAATGCGCAAAAAGCACCGAAGTTAGTTACCCATACACCAACTGCATGCTATTCCACTGAGTGGAAATTCCGGGTTGACACAATTGCCCTAATCTGAAAAAAATAATACCTAACTAAGTACAAAAAGAAGGTAACAATTGAGAACGATGTCAGTGTGAACAACAGTGTATCTTACTGAAGAGCACTACACTTACGACGGCGATAAAATAGGACCAACATAACAAACGATGAATGCTGACAACAGCACAACGATTGCCCAGTGAGACCTAGAAAACGCTTCAGATCGCTACGTTGTTACCTCCGCAAAGAAACCGTCTGAGCAGACACTGCATAATCGGTCTTGCCAACACAGATAGTGTAATTTAAATGAAGTTTAATCTAGAGTTCTGAAATTAGCCATAGCGGCTCCAAACCAATTCACACAGAAAAAACCCAATCAACAACTTAAGGGCTAATTTAATGCGTAGCCGGCGGTTTGTTCGTTACATAAACCCTCTACATATTGGGAAATTATTAACTCCTGTCTAAATATATCAAATTCACTACCAAACCTGTTGTTGTTTCGAAATGGCAGGTCGAAATAACCAGAAAACTGATCAGGCCAACAGTTTTGTATCGGGACCGTTATTTACAGTGACCAACAAAGGTAAAACCGCCAGAATGCTTTGTCGTTTGAGTTCGCGATGTCGAAAATATGTGACGTCAACCTCGGATGGGCAACAATGCTCACGGATATAAATTTCAATGAAAACATAATCGGAATGGAGGTTGGTTGGCAGTCAACCGGTTGTCCATTCTAGGGGGGAAAGCACATCATAACAACGCAGTAAACTTATGCCTTACAACAAACAAAACAGCCAAAGTGAGATGAAGGTCAAAAGAGAAGTATATTTGACTTCGACTGTGAACTAATTTTGGCAAGGTTGATTACCCAAAGGTGAGCATTGCGCTTTGGACCTTAGCCGTCAAGACCGTAATGCTCTACAGGTTGAAGGATTAAGCTCAAATATGTCATCTTTCAATGAATGGCTGCTGTTTCGATCACATGACAAGCATAAGTAAAAGGGAAGGCATTCATGAACGCCATGAGACTTTGGATTAACGAAACTCACGTCCACAGACGAACGATTCAGTTGAAGTTCAGTAAGAAAAAGCATGAAATGTCTCCAATGGTGAATTCCAGTTGTGTCGTGTTCACCACATGACCTCAGCAACATAGCAAAAAGTCAGGATTTGACAACAATGTCCTTGGAACGAACCTAACCACTATGAGATAGTTACAAACGCAGTTTTGTATGTGAGTGTATACAAAGGGGTACTGTACTAATTCAAACGAGTCCAAATAGTAGTAGACAAATGCTCGTTTCCGTTGGTCGAACGATGCGGAGGCAAACATAGTATACGAGAACGAGACAAATCAAACTCGAGTAAAGGTGACTGCTACGCTGTCACAACACGAGGATGGGAAAGAGTCTGCAAATCCTTGGCAATTCTCTTAACGGGTCATCACCGTAAACAAAAAAGGCCCACGTTTCAGCCCATGTACCGTAAAATACCTAACATTATACGAACATGCATGTATGCTGTCAAGACCCACACAACAAGAACAATCGAGACAATTGAGGCCGGAACCTACAGCCAGATGATTTGTAGCTGGCGACGTTAACACGTCCAGCCAAAACAAACAACAACAAAGACAGCGGGACATCATGAAGTGAATATCCTCCCAAAAGTACAACTGTGGTCTATAACATATACAATTCAGTAACCATGAGCAGTATCCGTAATATCGACTTAAGCACCTGAAACAAAGTGAATAGGCTTCCTCAGACAAGTGTCTACTTCCGGTTAAACGAAGACGAACCTCCGTTTATCTTATGCATAATGCACATAAAAAGTTGGTCGCCGGGCTCAATCAGAGTACGAACTTTCAGACGGCCAACTGACATACCCCTCACAATGAAATTAAACTAATTAGAAGGCAGCATACAGCTGAGAGAACTCGGGCGAAAAAAAGTTAAATCCGACTTCTTAATTGGCTCATCGGTCTTAATTCTTTGCGGAAAGATGTGAGGTGATCTACGTAGCACACCTGCGTATCGGGGCTGGGACTGACGTAATTGCTTGTATTCAAACAAAAGACTATTTGGTTAATTAGAGAAATGTATCGAAGACGTTATTCTCATTGTTGGTGATGTGGTTTCCAATTAGCGGGGTGAATGGGAACAGGAGATGCTACGCAGGGAAGCAGGTGTGGGTAAATAATTGGATGAAAAATTGTAACGTCTTCTCTCACAAACGTCCGCAGTTGCTTCTCATGTAGTCGTAGAAAACTGGCCAGCAGCTTGCAGCCCAGTCGTTTGCGAGCAAAAACCTTACGCTGAGTTTGGGGAGAGTAAATAACTCCTAAATAGGAATTCCGATCTACGCTGTTCATACAAATGAACATCATCGAGATCAATGTGACTTCGAGGAAAATTAATTGGTATGTAATTCATCTAGAGCAGACAGAAGACCATAGTTTCAGAGAGAAAGCGGATAGTCTATGAAGTTGTGATGACTATGTAATCAACACTGACATCGATTCTACTCAGTCTTTTTAATCTGACCATTCTAAGTATTGGGACTATAAGAGATCGACATCAAGGCAAAGTCAGCGTTCATTTCTTGGTGTTCACTTTAAATATACATGTTTCAACCGTTATCGATTAGGGACAACAGGCTATGGCTCAGAAGCCGACCTCCGTATTACAGACCGGACATGTGTGAACACAACTTAGCTAGTTAGATTGACAGTTGAGCATATTGAAATTGTGGTCAGTAAAGACTTCGATTGGGCAAGGCGGCTGGAATAATGTCAACAGTCAACGTGCAAAGTAATCAAACAGAAATGAGCAAAATCTGAAATGCATTTTGTTAGATGCCATCAGTCATGTATGTCCGGCACTCGAAAGGATCAATCGAAGGGATTACAATAAGACACCTCCGGAGATGGATTAGTTTGGTTATTACCCAAAACAGTGTATTATTTGTTCTCAAGATTATGCAGATATCACCTTTTCACCTTAGGACATATCCCGAAGCATCAACGCTTCTATAAACAATCGACGACTGTAGTCTCTTTAGTCTGAAGAGTTGTGTCTTCGATTTGCTTGCTCGTAACGTTCCGTGGAGTTGGTTCGTTCACCAAAGAGAAATACACAAATCCGTTAAAATCACTGCTTATTTCGTGGTATGGGAGTTTACGTACGAACAGTTGTCAATTCCAGTGGGGTCCCCCGGGAATATCCTATTCATCTCTCCCTATGGTTGGCATTCTAAGGTGTGCTGGGGGAATTTAGTGATACTGACATGGAGTTTCAATCTGGCATTAAATTGGCCGACATGACACAGTTCCGTCTAACCTCTCTTTCGAAGGCATGTAGACCATACCGAACAAGGTGAATGAGCGGCTGGTACGTATGGAATGTTCTTTGTACCTTCGAAGTAGAAAATTTCACTTCAATATTGGAATGTCCACACTTCCACCTTCTTTAACGTACCCGGTCCGCCTCAGTTTCTGGACAGAACCACTTCACAGACATGAAACATTGCTGAGAAGATATCGACGAAAGTAGCAGACACGCGTTACCTTTCCAATATTCGCCATTGGTGGCATCGAAAAGAGATTCAGTTACTACCAAAATGTGGGCTGTCCATTTTTCTCGGTGATTCATAGGCGTTGACTGTTCGTGATGAGGGTGTGAACAGACTATCTTTGGGTACGCCCAATAGCCCACTTCCAGTAGGATGATTGTGTGAGCAACGCGGCAATTCGTTAGCGGGTATTTTGGAATATTCAGGATAAAAGACCAGTCGGCCAAATAATCAAGGCTCACATTATGCGGTGGTTCGGTCACGTATTCCGAAAACTAGCTAAACGTTTATATCACCGGTCAATACTTACCGAGACCACCTGAAGTTGGGTACAACTGTAGGTTAGTGAAGCAACGATGTGGCCACGAAATATGGAGGCTCAAACCATTCCGCTGAGGCAGGTGGTCTCAGACTGACTGGGTTCCTCTAGAGCACTAAGCTCGCTAGCTAGGAAAGTAACTGCAGATGGCAACGTGCCGCAGTTAATGGCTGCTTGCACCCAAAATATTTTTAGTTCTTCTGGTTAGCCTTGTTTCGTTCGTTTTTTGTCCCATTGTAATGATGTTTTCTCTTCTGGGACATTTGATGTCATTGTTGTGGCTCAGACTACGATCATTTCCGGTGAGACTCATGACCATTATTAATAAACGAATGAAAGACAGTTAACTGATCTGTCCACCTGATCAAAAAATGGAACACGAGAACTTTAGTAGTTTACCAGTTTGCTGGCTTAATTGAACCATCTACATCGATCGAACAGAAAGCGTCTGCGACCTGGACCAGTCAGTACACAATAACGAAGCTGAATGATACACCCACTGATGACTAGCAGCTCGCGACAACGAAATGAAACACCAGTAAAAGACATGCCTCAACAACAAACAACAAAATCATCATTGTGGCAACGTTTACGATACAGACAAACACTCACAGCTCGCGTCACTTACTTCTCAGTAGCACGCACTGTACACTCAAAAAAATCAAACGCTATGGTTTGCTAATATTATGGATTTAATTGCCATTTTTTCTACCGTTCCAAACAACGTCATTATTTAAGAAAAGCTGCCTTTTTCAGGCAGTCACACGTACGCTATCGATGAGAGTTCAATAAACGAGTATAGCTCTGTAAATTCAAGGACGGATTCTTCGACAAGAAGACATTTGAACACTGGCCGACTGCGTGACCGGAATTGACGCAACGGCCTCTATGTGTACAGTGACCCGACTGATTCAAATAAGTGTGCGTGAAAGCATATAACCTATAGATAACCGAATGACACAAGCGTAGTTTCAAGCTGCGAAGCTCGCTTCAAAACTGGTTAATTGTAACTGAGGCAAGTCGAAGAGTATGATGGAAACATTGCCAGCAAAGTCGAAATACTTCCTTTTATTCCGCAGAGGAGTTTATGTGTACATAACCTCAAATAAACTGCCTATTTATACGTTTGGAGCGATCAGTATAGAATAATGTGTTGCACTGAATCTGGCGTATGCATATGTATAGTTAAAAGCAGTACTCTGTAATGCAAAGCTCCCACGAAAAAAAACGAATGGCAAACAATAATCGATGAAACAATGATCAGAGAGGGTATTTTTGGTAGGTCTACTGGGTAGCCTCCTGGTTATTTTCACGGGAATAAACGGTGATCTGTTCGCTTTCCCAAGTCTCGGCAAAGTAACAACATCACTGGGATGATAATCACATTCTTCATCGCCCACACATGGTTCGGACAAACAAATGATCAACTCATGTGTAGAACGTCTTGCTTGTATTAACTGATGGTTGCTTCAGTAATAACTTTCTCTATTCGATGACCGTTTGGGCAATTCCCTACCGTCAATGCAAACTCAACATTAAAGCAACCTGCTTCACACCAGGTCATATCCAATAGATACACCCGAAAGGTTAGAATAGTATTGTTAGCACAAGTCGATAGTTCAGCCAATCCTCAGAGGACAAGAGATAGTTTGTCACGAAAATCAGTCGGGAAAAATACTCGGGTTCGGTGCATTACTACTGAAGCCGTAGATTGAAAACAGAACAGGACGATCAAGTTAACAATGTCATCATATTGGTATCCGTTGGCAAACAAGAGTACAACAAAAAACAAACTTTGTTGATACCAATTTCACTTTGGCTTACAAAATGAATTCTAGATGACAGCTAATGATCTCAGTGCAAGGTCAAGCTATGGATTAGAACGTAATGCGGGCCAAACTTATTGAGTCCTAAAACGATGAAGAACAACGTGCCAAACACAGGTGAGCATTATGTGTTATGATTTGTCTTCTGCTTGCTGGCTCTAATTCATACAAGTTATATTAACAGTATATGGAATGTTTGACAATTTAGTAGGGTATGTGGCACAGATAGTAGGCCTGTAGATCAAACATTTAATGCCTCGGCTACCTGAAATCAACTTTTAGAGCCATAATTATTCAAGCGACAGGTTAGGTCACAGGTAGGGATCTGGATACAGTTGGATTGCCCAAAGCTAGACAACCAGAAAGGCATACGTTCGTAATCGGGGTTTGGATTCACGGTCTACTGCCTGCTGGTCAGCCCTGCCAAACTTAACTTATGTTGAGCTCACGTGTACAGCAGAGTCGAACAGGATTAATCGTTCTATCACCTTCTAAGCAGGACGAAAGAATTGGATTTCTAACCAGCGTTCGGTAAGTAGTTATGATCATCACTAAACCCAGAGGCACCTGAACACGACATAAACGCTGAGAATGTATGAATCGTAAAGTTGAAAACATTCGGCTTACTCTGGGGCAAACAGCTACTGAGGATGGATTTCAAGCATCCCAAATATAATCAGGTACCTACTACGAGGTATGAGGGTCGTTATGCATTGAGTTGTGTAGATTTTATAAGAAGGACCTATTGCCAAGTAGCAGGTAAAATGCACACCCCAAAAACTCAAATTACTTGAATAGACTGAAGACAGCTTTACAAGTAGTTGGATTGGTTTGTTGACTATGAAGAAATCAAAGTACATGGAGTTAGGACATCTGCTGTATTTGAACTAACTTCAACTACCGCATACTCTTACGCCCCATCAAATGAGCTATGATATCACGTCAACAGCCCGGGAATTCCACATTAAGACACCATTTGCCCAACCATGTCAATGTTTTCAATGTCAACCATGTGATCCACGGTGGCTCTCATCAGCATTCCTACCGAGCATCCACAATGAATTACTAGTAAGTTGTTTGACAGATGCATTGACTATGATGAGATAAGAGTGTGAAAAATCCGGGGTCCGTCCAAATTATAACCTGTGGTAGGGGCCGAATATATCTGCACATCACATTGATCGAAATTCACCCAACGCTTACAAATGGATGTAGAAAAGAGGCTTGGAACATTAAATGACCAACTGTCACACATGAAAAATACGGTGTAGCGAACAAGCTCGTTTTCAATGATTAGGCATTGGGCTACACACATCACATACCATGAGTTTACAGGGAATCGTTAATGACTTAAACAGGGAACGGATGGGAGGTTGGTCAGCCACAAATAAAAACGCTATTTAAACAAGTGCTGAAAAGCACACAGAATGGAGGAGCTGGCTAAAGTAGTTCCGAATTATGGACGGAAAATGTGTGGGCACACAAGGAAGGATATCATAAACGAATCCTAACAGCTTTAGTAGTAGAGAGGACTTTGTACCACATTACCCCCGACCAGAATACTTTAACTCGTCAGAATGAATACCCCCCCTTTCGCATTGACAGAATTAATCCACCAGGTGCGAAAATATGACTTCGTTATTTTACTATTCAGCCAATTTGGGTAACGTTCACGGGCACATTCAGATAAGCGCCTGATTGTGTGGCTTACCTGACTGGTTCTACGGGAACAAATGGATGGGTATATACAGAACGAAGCTGTAGAAGCAGGCACCTCAAGTTTTAGGCATGGACACAAAACTGAATTAGAAGTAAAGTAGCAGTTTTATTACGTAATCTGTTTCGTTTACTGCATCTGAGAGCCTACACGTGATGATTCCGGTTGGAGTAACGTTCCTGAAAAGTAAACTGATGTGTATGGTTTCCTTTCCTGCCAGATGCATTGATCTTCTTCATTTAGCTGTCGCGTAGCTTTGTCTATGGACACTTCCGAGTAGTCAATTTGTATGAGTACTGTACATCATCATCATCATCTTCATCATAGACAGCAATACATCAGTGGTTCACACTAATGTTTAACTGCCACACAACCATGAAGAAGAATAAAAAGCAAACCCTGTACCGGAGGAGAGAAGAAAAGAAAGGGAATGGGGAGGGGACCTAGTCACTAATAATAGCTACGTCTACATTCAAACACACAACATCAAGGCGCCTACACCTTGCAAACAAACAACCGAGGTGTAAGTGAAAGTAAGGCGTCATCAGCAAGACAGCTTCCTCACGGCTTTCACTGCCCCGCGTCATTAAGTGCATGAGTATTGTATGTATGAATGTCAATTCACCAATAACGGTACAATCGGTGTAACTTCCAACGGCTCTGTCCGTCGACCAGCAAACAAGGTTCCTTTTTACGGTAAGTGGCGCAAAGATGCTGAGATGGATATACTGTCTGTTCCAAGTATCACTCTCCTGTATAGCACGTTGAATCAAGCGTGCGTATATGTATTACCAGAAAGCCCAAATGAATAAACATTTCAGTTTCCAATTTTTGTGTGTAGAGTTGAGCCTGGCTAATATATCAGTCGAAATTACATTATCTAATATGTATAAGAGGCTATCCAAGTGCACCTTCAGTGGTTCACAGATGACGTCAGCTGTTCATTTCTTAAATTCACCGTAAAAATGTCAGCAAACAGTAGTCCTAACAGAGACTCTATTGTTACACATGAATGGAACAATGAAAAAGCGCTGAACATGTGACGTTTCCCGGAAGTGACATTTTGTACATTCTGAATGTATATAACCACGTGATTAATTATGAATATCGCAACAAAGACCCACGGGACAAACACCATGACTTAAGGTATCACAGGGATGGAAACGAGAGTGGAAAAAACATTTGAAAGGCATTCGAGATAATCGCGGAATCGGAACGGAAATGTTTTCTACCAAACGGGAAAATTGTGATGCCACAGCAAAAAGAAGTGCGGTTTTTCGAAGTTATCTCACAGATTCAAGTGTTAGTTATTTGATTTCTGACAAATGGAGGGGGTTGCAATGGGAAGTCTGCTGAACTTCTTCATGGTTACGGAAGAAACTATATTAAGTACAAATCTTTCAAAGCTGATGTACAGAAACTATGTTAGATGATACCCCAATTACTATCGAAGAATCCAGTTAATCATAAAACAAAGCTGACTAGATATGAGAAGGTGAAGAACAGCATTTTATTCCCGGATAGTTTGATCACTCGGAAACACGACTGTGCGAAAAGAAAATTTGTACACAAGGTGCTCACATGGACGGAATAGCACAGGTACATGAAGTACCACTGTCTTGCGCAATATAAGAGAGACTTGTTGGGGACATTGTTTTAAACGAAAAAAACATAGAGACCACGCATAAAGCAACTTGCTCGTAAAAATAAGCATATTATCAGGTACTCTGCAGATTAGGGGATACTCCCTGCAACTTGGCAGTAAACAGAACAGCCCAGTTTTCTCGGTTTCCAGACAACGATACCAAGAGAACAGTGTAGTTAGCACGCCAACGACAACAAAGAACCCTTTAGCTGCAGCCTATTCGGAGTTTACAGCATTGCGAACTTATGTGTAGTGCAGCTGACCTGAGCATCAACAGTGTCCTCGATGACGAGCAAACAATCTACATCTGTTAAACACTAGTGTCCATGGAAATATTCACAAAGCCGGGAATGAAGTGCATAAGGACGAGCTAATAACCAACTACCTGCATTAAGAAACACAAATATAAAATCCAAGGGTCGGTAGAAAATCTCGGGAACAACACAAAGAGCAATCAACTGCCAGGCACGACATCCAGCTGAAAGCGCACGTCCCACGTTGATGAACATCTGGGTGTTCGATGTCACAAACTCTGCGTATTCGGAAACAGTGTGTGTTGACTCTGCGGCCACCTTAGCCAATAGTCTTAAATTTATTCTCACTTGAGAACGTAAGAAGTGCTACTTCAACGAACATCGCATGGTTTACATCTCTTCAGCGTTCTATTCAAGCTCACTAAGAGGATCGAATGTTTTATACCTCACTCACTGAACGATGAGTGCGTAGTCGTACGACGTTAACAGATATTCTTCGTCCAATATGTACAGCAGACAGCCATTTCCTCGCTAACCCGGAGATCTTTTAGAGTCGTTTTCAGGTCACTTGCACCATGCGATCCTGAATCATCAAACAATATAAACTATCACGTTTTGTTGACGATATTCACAAATTTCATGTTTGTCAAATAATTGAATCAGTAAATGAATGCATCGGTGGATACTTTTTCTAAATGAATGAGGTGATTGATTGATTCAGTTACAAGGTGGTTGGTAAGCCCAGTAATCAACTGTTCACGCAGCATATACGATAGTGACATTACCAACGTTCCATCACTAAAAATGATATCATCAGTGAGTGAAGATCTCAAAACACTAGGCACTGATGATGGCACCTAGTATGGTGATGAAAGATTTGTCATCTGAATGCCAACCTCAACGAACAACCAAACATCGAATAACTGTTTCAATTTGTACGAAGTGCAATGTTTTTAAGCAACCTTATTCCAACCGGTTGTATTTTAGTTCACTGAAATGTACTCGCAAGGCAAAACCATCGCATCAATTCTTTACTAAAGTGTGATGATATTCAGTTGCATTAAAATTCAAAGAGCGACAAAAGAATATGTGCATAAGCTTTTCAGCAAACCACAATTCGGTGGGCCACGTAAACATGGAACATTTCTACAAGCAGAAAGACTTGAGTTGTTATTACTAGAATCAGGAACATTAAAATTCAAAATCTTTTAGAATATGGCGTATTTTTAGATATTTATATCACACTACACTTCGTACAGAGTGCGTCAGGTTATCGCGGGAAGGCAGAATGAAAATATGAAGAGTCTGGCCAGCGAGTTAAGATGCAGAGACGATGTGTACGAAATGGGCGTAGCCAATGTCACCCCGATTCCATTCGATACGATCACCTGAAGTCCTTAGGGAATATCGTTCAGATCAGCCCGGACAAAACAAGCCATTCGAAATATTGAATTCTCTTGATCCAGTTCACCAATAACGAAAGAGGACACATATCACTAGGTTATAACATTTCGTCTACCTTCAGCACTTGTAAAACGAGTTACAAGAAACGGTCATAGAGTGTAAACAGTCATGTCCAAGTTTTTTGTGCCGATCAGACGCTCAACATTGTCTCACTGATTTTCATCGACCCGGCTCTTAAAATACAGCGCATTCAGTTCATTGTTCTCCAGCATATGGTAAAAGTTGAACGCACCAAAAGTGCTTTATGACTTTATAAAGTAATGGGAAATAGAAACTGTATAACGCTGAATGTTCAGGCAGTTACAATAAAGCAAAGTAACAAGCGTTTTAATCTGTCCACCAAGCAAAATCCGCAGTTACGTTCCACAACAGCTAGTATGTTCTGATGTTAACGCAATCAAATGTCCATCAATACACCAGGTAACCTGCTTTTAACGTCATCTATTGCAGGGTTAATATGAAAAAAACAGAGGTCCTGCATGTACAACCAAATTGTGTGCGTCCCCGTATGGTAAACAGTCCATTAGTTTAGGGTTGCTGTTACATCACAAAAGTTAGATACGTTAAAAATAACAGGTACGAAACTGAATTCCATTAGGTTATCACGCGATGGATAAATGAATAGGAAAATCATAAAGCAAAGTGATGTATCATGTTTGCCAAATGCGAGCATACCGAATCTGCTATGAATTGGGTTGGCGCACACCTGCAGTTCCGATGGATAACACTGAATCAATAATCATTTGTGTCTTCGAAGGGGTGTGTAAGCACAAAAAATTTTCTGGAAAGCATGTGAAAAAAACTAGTGTTGCTGGAAAAACTCGGTTAAGTCATCTCTGGCATAAACAAGAAGAGAACCTTAACATTCACACGTAACATCAAATACAAAAAGAGTCTGTGTTGTTTGTTCAGATTTATGCTAGTCAAATAAGTTGCATACCAGCTACACGAATCGGTGGTAAGTTGATTTATCAGGCTAAACATACGTGGAATTAAGAGTGAGATATATTTTGCATCTTACGGGACGTGTTTCATGTCACGTGGCCACAACATGAAGAGGTGACAAATTATTACATCGGTAAATGGTTATGCCCAATGAAACGCATCCCATGAAAGCAATCCGCAAGTCATTCGAAAGCTAGACTAGGGAAGTTTCACGAGCAGGTGTATACTCATAAACACTGTGCATAGACGTACATATTCAGTGTTCAGAAATGCGACAACATGTGGTTCAGAAGACCAAAACAACAGTGAGTCCGTTTTGCTTCAAGGACAGGGTAAATCGCTGTGGTTAGCAGCGCAGTCCATCACTAACAACCTTGCGATCTCCTACAGTCCCATAATTCTCGCAGGTGTCAGAGGAACCAATCAACTTTGCTGCAGCGTATTTTAACCAGTAATCTGCAGGCTATTTGAAATTGCTTATATAAGAATTACGATCCATTTGATGTCTCAAACAATCCTGTGGACATTTAGTTGGGTGCAAACGAGCTTATGGTATCGTGTCATTGGGTTGTGGCAGGGTGCTTCTACAAATCCATACACTGATTTCACTATACATCAGTGACAAATGAGTTAGTAGTACATTGTTGGACGTTCAGTCGTTGATGGCCAGTTCGCTTTTACCATGCAACTAAGTGACTCCTAACACATGGCAAGATCTTCCATTTTACAAAATTACAAAGGAAGCGGGTAACTTTCACTTCATCAAACATGTACACCAGCGTTATATTCGTAGAGCGGAAATTTAGATTCACCTACCTGTATTATCCAAACACTCAGCTGAATTGACCAAAGACAGCATTTCACGGTACAATTAAACCATTGCTGTTTGTTTTTCATTCATTAGTAGAACCGCATAAATAAATATCTTCCATACCGTTAAAACTTGTACAACCCTCTTAAAAGCTGTTATTTTGGATCACAGAGAACGTGCTGGGACGGCTAAATAGCGATCAGAATGGATTATCCCCCCTCAAGCTTCTGTTGTACTTTCTCGTTGAAACATCTTAGCATCCTCAAGATGTTCAGCATTTTGCACTGAGATAATCAGTTTTTCATGGTCGCTTTCGATATCATCCTTGATGTTGAAGAGAATATTACACATACTTCTCTCACAGAAATAGAACGCGATGGCAAAAACGTTAGAAAAAGATGAAGTTCAAATAGACCAGCTACTAAATACAGTGAGTGTCATGACATACAACGCCTAGAGAGTGATAGCCCTTAGTCAAAGTGACAAAAACAGACAACGCCAGTCGCCAAATGAAAACGTTACGTTAAAGGGGTTAAAAAATTGAGAACAAAAAAAACCCAGTGCCTCTTCAGGGTGCCGGAGTGTTGGCACTATCAAAGCTCATGCGTCAGGAATGTAAAATGTTTTATCGTAATCAAACATCTGTGAGAAAAAAACAGCAACACTTGGCGTCAGGTTCCCTACATAAAGGTTTCAAATTTTCAAGGAGCGGAATGAGTGAAAATCAATGACTGCATAAGTGAGTAGTTTCAGTCGGAAGCATCACATGAATGAAAGTGAAATATTTTACGTTACGTGATGATCGCAAAAGTATGGTTGATTAGGTTCATCCGACAGCCTATGGTATGGACCACCGATTCAAGGGTTACATTGTTATCCACTATGATGATATCGAGTACCGTGGGTTTGTCCTTAAGACTCACGATCACGTCCTGCTCGAGAAAATAGGTTGACGCTGATGATTATAGTTCCTGGTAGACTTCATAACCAAGATTGTTTCTTGTTTCTCCAAGTCCCTAAATCACGCTGAGGACCACGCAGATCACGTTTGGTTTAACATGATTCAAAAACATCAACGAGGATTTCCGATTGACCGCAATTACTGATACAGGGAACTGAATGGTCATCTAGGTCACTTCGTGAAGTACGGATTTTAGCCCGAAGAGAGTTGCATCAAGGTTGGGCAACACGAATAAGGATCTTGAAAAAGAGGAGACCGAAATAGAGCGACCAGTTATTGAAGAATGAAGAAGAGGATACTGCCCGGAGACCGTCAAATTCCAGCTTATAGTAAACCTCGTTCACCCACACCGCGTGATATTCATTGTGCCCCATTGCAGTTTCTTCCAATCATCAGCAGCCACACCGAACAATGCACAGTGCTGCAGACGCTCTGCCGATATGCGGAGTACATGATTCAACCAACGAGGACTGTAAGTTTTTATCACCTAGATTATCAGTCACGAAGTTGCACGTTTCCCACTTACGCATCGACAGACTTTCGCATTGTTCTCATATTCTGCCCGTTTGAAACAGACCAACTGGCGGGGACAGCGTTGATCGAATAACGAGGATCAAGGTGCAATTTCTACACCACCTGCTTCCGTTATCTTTGAGGACACTTGGTCAGTAGTATTACGAGTGGGTGAGATGACAACATTGACGTAAGTGAAGTGAACGACAGTCTCTAGAGGATTACCTGCAATAATACAGACAGGGTAAAGACAGGTGTAAAGTGCACATCACACAGGCCAGACATTTCATTTCACTAGCTCAGTATGGTCTGCACGTTCTTTACAGAAGAACAAAGTATAGTCGTCCGCATACACAATGTCAGTCAGCTTACCACCTGGCAAAAGCTCTAAGATTCTTCACGATTCTCGGGAACACCTAATGTTTCTTGCACCCATTACCTAGATTGGGAAAAAAGGAGAAGATCGTACGTCTATACGGACATCATTTCAAGTTAAAAAAGTTCGATATACTTGGCCAAAAATGCACACTCGGTATTCGGAGCGAGAACACAACGATTTCAGTAAACTGATAATTCACTGGGACTCCCCTGTAACGGAGACAGTCACAGACAGTGTGGAGTAAACGACCCAAAAGCAGTCTTCAGGTCCAAAAATACCGCGTCCATCACAAGCTGAAAATATTATCAATACACTAGCGACTAGGCCGGAGATCCATGTGTGCCTCTACCTGTGTTTCAGAAGTTGCCTGCAATATGAGAACCGTGAGCTCCTTAAGTGCGAAAAAGGTAAAGGCAAGATCTCTGTGATTGTCATGTAAAGTCCCGATGTCATTTTTGGAAATGGAACCAACTGTTGGTATGCGCCAGTCGATTCAGACAAACATCTCTCACTGCCATTTCTGAAGAGAACAGGAGAGAAGAGCTTGGGATCTGGGTCATATGACGTCGAGGATGTCATAACGAACGACGCAATCTCTGGTAACCACAATCGAATGAGAACATTGATGGTATTCATAATTTTATTATGGAACATAACCAGTATTTCGAAAACAAGTAGGACAGTTTGTCTTGTATGGAATTGCCGAACTCAACCAGTCAAAGAATACACCGGGACTACCCAGCAGGCACCATTAGGCAAGCATCTTGCTTTCAAATAATTAAATTCACCCAGTTGTTTTCAGTATATTCAGTCTCCTCGAGTTTCCATCTCGGAGTCTTTTCACAACTTACTAAAACATTTCCGGAGCCACATAATCTTGTTGAAATTTCGTGCACACTGGTATTCGGTTCACCGGCATCACTGTTAAGACAAAACCTTTGCAGCATGAGTCAGTCATGGGAAGGGATAGAGATGAAGGTCCCGATAAACGGACGTACAACGTGCACACCGTTAACTGTTTCAACCTTCTGCAAAGGGCAATCAGTATCTCTTAAACACAACCTATCGGTATTTTGACCTTGACAGGGAAACTGATTTATTAAATTAAACCGATCCTCCAAACACCTAGATGAGGGTTAAAGATAGAGCTATTAAGAAGGTTCCGTGATCAAGTATACCAAACAGTAGAACAGATAGATGATATCGAAAAAAAACCACCTCGATACTTACCCCCAAATGGAAGTCATTGCCGCTTAGTAACCGTAATTTTACGTCGTCAGTTGCAACCGGCAGTAAAGTGATGCAGACGATAGTGAGCCAGTTTTAACTGCCCAGTTCGAAATTGATCACACGATCATCTGAGCACTGAATTTCAACTGACTCCCCCAACGTCTCTCAGACAAAGCAGAATGAGCATCAGGTACTGGCAACTACTAGAGTTGCTACAGTTCAATGGTGCCTGCGAGATTGGTCTCATTAAACCAGGGTACTAGTCACATAACGAAACCGCTACGGTTATCATTGCGAAAAAACTCTGAGAAGACTAATAAACCAGGTGGCTCTAACGCGCAACCAACATCGAAGTCTCAGCCACATTCGGATAACTGAACCGTAAGCAAAATAATTCTAGATGTAATGGTCCTTAATATGCACAGCGTTGATGAAATTATTACCGAGGAGCGGTTAACACAAAGAGTCAGCTCGATGTAAAACAACCGGCAGAAAAAAACCGTGGTCGGAAACCGAATATATATATGCAACTTTGTCTTGACTAGGTACGTTCTGCATAACATCCCCCAAAAACACCAGACAAATAAACATTCTGCGTGTACTGTCTGGAAACATCACCAAATTTTCTTGTTCACATGATTGTATCATCCCGCTAGATAGGTCCTGGATGACGAGAATGACGCATCCAGTACGGTGTATGGAATTCAGCCTAGAAGTTATCTGGGAGATAGTGGAAATTTCTCAAGCTGAGGAATTGAAAATATAGATGCAAAATAGTGAAGCTATTGAGTAGAACTGAAAGAAGACAGTTGTTCGGGAAGAAAAGACTGGGGATGTTCAACATCTTAAAGGATGACAACATAACAAAAGTTCAACTCGACAGACTAGAGAGAACTAAACAGAACGGTCGATTTCAACGAATTCTCAACGGCGAGGATTTTATGTAAAGCAAAAATGGTGGCCAGGTTCAACAAAGCGGACACGCGAAAACTCCGTAAATCCAAACAAAAAACCAGCTACACATATGTTCATTGGCAAAATCAGCAAACTCATCACAGCTGACGATGGTAAAGAATGAATTTATCATAAATTCTTGCGCGTCTCATCGTTAACTGCTGCACAGCTGGAGGTGGTCAGCCTACTTCTCCTAGTCTCTGAGTTCTTGAGATCAGAAATTGTGGACGGAATTTTCATTCTATTTACATCATTTACGAACATCATCGTTCAGTGTGCATAGGACTGAAAAGTCATTTAAGGCATCCGTTTGAAGACCTGCACAACTGTCTAAACTATTCCGCACGTGGTTACAAAAAGTCATTTATTTTGAAACCATTGTGTAATTTTCCGTTAGGCCTGAGCGGTTGAAGCAAAAAATTACCTTTAGACATAACAGCTGTGTCGTGAATCACGTGTGAGATCTCGACAAAACAGCTGAAGAAATTACACTAAGCTCTCACAGTATAATAGCCACACAACACTCATTGAAGCCATCCAGTGATTCCCTTGGAATCCACTTCCATCTAAAAAGGCTATCAAATTACATAATCTGCTTTAGAGTTGCTACTCTTTCTCTCTCTTTATCACTGAAAGAACTGTGGAAATATTCTAAAAACAATGAAATTTAAACGACATCAAAACCACAGAACCAAGAGAAAAATTCCGTTCGCCGAATACTCTATACAGCTCCGGATAATGTCAAAGCGAGAAAATAGGTGGGTGGACGAATTTCCAAATCAGGGATTCATTAAAGGAAAGCACAGCTGCTTAATAAGGTTTGTTCACCGATGGGAAGAACTACACAAGCAAATAAGATAACAGATGATTAATTTGTCCACATCTTCCACTACACAGAAATTCTCATACAGTGAGTGAAGCAATCCACTATGTTCATCGCACAATAAGCAACATCCTCTAAACAAAGCAGTTTCGGACATACTTTTGCCCTCAACGAGTGTGTATACAAAGAACACTGGACAGCCGAAAGATGGTATAATCGTTATTCCAGAGGAACTCAAATGTGCATGAAACTTTATAGGCACATACACACGTACCCAGTGATTAGTCCTACTAACAATATCGTGGTTCGGGCTGCCGTTGGTCACCATAGTAGTCCACATAATTGACCAGGTTCGACTGCATGAGACAAGCAAGTAAATAAGAAGACAAAACAATGGAAGTGCGAAAAGAAAATGACCTAAAGCACTAGGGATGCAGGCATGCCACTGGCTGGAAAACGCTGCTGTTCGGGATCATATCTGACACACGATGTGGACCGTTGCACAATTCCCAATCTGGTAGGTAGCATCTATCAGTCTCGCTCAGTGTGGACGGCCAAAGCTCGCATAACCCGTGACCACATTGCTGCCCAGCACATTGAGGTTCCTTCCAACTGTCAGCAGTCACACCAAACAACGCGCGATGTAGTAAGTGCTCCGGTGGAATAAGAGATACGTGACCCAACCAAGGTAGGCGTGTGCGTTTATTACATCAGTCATCAATCAGGAGCTTGAGTATTACTTTAATACACGCCGACGGATTATCGACATGCTCGCACAACCAATACATTAACGGAGAGAACGGTGGTCGATTAGCGTGGGCCTATATGAGTCTTCCGTTCATGATCGGTCATGAATCTTATTCGTAGAGCAAAACAGAACGCACACGTGCAACACCGACAACCGAGCGTTAGCTACCAATATGAAACGCTTAAGGTCGTGAACTAGAAGCAACCGACCAAACCATGTTGTCACACGGCTTAAGGTGAAGAAAGACACCAGTGGAACATCTTTTAAAGCTATTTTACTTGGTCATGCATGTTTTGCTAAATAAAGGTTATTAGAAATTACCATGGTTTAATAGTAGGTCACGTGCAAAACAAAAAGAACCATTCATCGTTATCAACATATCGTCAACAGTTCACGCATAATCTATAATATAACTATATAAAAATATCTCTAGTCTACAGACGAGAGGAAGGAAGAACGGAAATTTTTAGAAGAAAAAACCCTGTTCAGTCTCAAACAATCAAAGTGAAAATGTTCATCCTATCGCAGCTAAACAGTTGTGATATACAGTAGCCGTAGAACAATATCCTTGTGTGAATCACTATCATGCTTAATCACTTTAGAAGTAGTTCAGTAAAAGAGCAGTAATACTCACGCCATCAAACCACCCTCACATTGCTAGCCATAGATTGTGTGCGTCAGGGAGAATCTAGCCTGCTCATTGTTCTTTGAGAGATGTTTCGTTTTAGTCAAATGTCCAGCTCCAACTATGCATACGATGAAGTTACAGAAAATTCACTTCATTGAGATAACACCTGTTTTACATACACTGAAAACTATTCAATCGGTTAGTTGGTCAAAAAAACATTTTGTATAACACACATGATCGGAGTCGGGTTACACAAAAAGAAATCAGTTGTTGATATCTGAGTTTTGACAATCGAATATCACCCCATTCAGTTTAAACGAGTCACCGGGATGCAGTAATCAGGACAGCTTAAACAGACTTGAAAGCAAACAGATAACTCGTGCGCGCGTGCAACAAACAGTTTGTGAAGTGTATAGAGTGTTCCGTCAAGCATAGGAGCAAATCTAAAAGCCTTAGCTTGTAGGTTGGGCTCAAAGATACTGAACGGCGGTTGTCATTCAAAGATAGCGTAATTTACGTCCAACCGACCCACTGAGTGGTGTTCAAGAATGCCTGCTGAGGAGCAGAAGAATGTCAACGCAGTGTTCACATTTGACAACGTACCAGGACATGAAACGGCGGGTGAAATTCAACTGAACAGACTATTAATATGTACCTTCTGCCTTATAGACAAAGAAGCATTTGGTAACGTTAATCGAGTATGTTCTATTACAACCTACACTTATGAATTTCAGTTCACAATGAACTAACCTTGAGAATATTGTTGCCGTCGCATTAAATCCAGATGGACTTACACCCAGGACTCACTAACATCAATAATTGCTGATTCGGTGTGAACCAACGTTTAGCAGAGTAACACGCATAAATTGTGTACCCTACAATAGAGATGCAATGTCACATAGTTAAGTATGAAAACCTATGTGTGATACAGTGTTCCTCCCGATTTATAGTTGTTTCTATTTGAAGGATGAATAGTCTGTCCTCACTCGTGTACTGAAGACCGTAAAGCACGACCTGTCCTTAAACCAACCCACACAATATGATCGCTTGTAAACTTAGTTAGTTACTAATGTGGTAATGACGCGACAAACGTTACGGATCCCTTCACTTGGCGCAGTCAGACTATACATTAAGGTTCATATATAATTATGAAAAACGAACAGGGATAGAGGTCAGCATTACATGACAGTATGACAAATTTTTCGTTTTCATTCTATCTGAAGTACACAGTTCACTGAAGTCATCGAAATCGGTCCCTTAGAACGAAAATTTGCATGTGAAAATTCTTGTGGAACGCGACTGAGCAGAAGTGTTCACATATCTGCGTTTTAACATGTGATCAACGAAGTAAGCCTACCAAAAACATCGACCTTAAACAGAGAGATGTGGATGTAAAACCACATCACGGGGTTGAAAAAATTTTAAAGAAAACTAAAAATTTACACGAAAAAAACTGAAAAGATGCATGACACAGCAGATTTTTGTGATAAGCAATAAAAAGTGTCAGATACAGATAAATTATAGAAGGGAAGTAGTAGGAAAGAATGACAACTTTCTTACGATTAGGATTCTGTCTGCTACCGCCGTCATGCTGAACAGGGTATGTAGGCATCAAATTCTTTACATTGTAACAAAGTTCCGGCAACTCAGTCTTCACAAACCGATAGCCTGCTACAACATGATCTGCTTGATTATGATCGACGTTCAGTTACAAAAGAATAGACTGACGGAAAATCAAATTGTTATTTGCGCGATTCAACTCCGATCACTTGAGCGGTTCATAATGTGACAACTACCCAATGATACCACAATCCAGCATAGGTGCAGGACAACTAACAGCGAATCAGTACAGACTGAAGCTGTTACGACAATGAGACTGTGAGAAAGACCTAGCCAAAACAGATATTTCGGTTGAGTACTTCGTCCATGAATACACAACATTTAATTTTTCTCTAAGGCAAGGGACATTTTGGAGATAAGCGAGTCAATGTGTGACTGGTTATTACCCATCTGTGTCGAAAAATTAGTCTACTGACCGTCTAAACAGAAAACGGCAAAACCAATGGTTGAATCTAACCGCTCTTGGTGACCCCACTCCTATAACTCAGTCGCCTCTTTAAAGACTCCAACGCTAGCCACCGGCGTACAGGCGCCCAATTGTCCTTTCTGGGAAACGATCAGCTAGTCCATAAGCAACAGTTTTCAGTTACTAAAACATGACCACCACCTGTTTATCTCGTACATTAGGCCAATCAGTCAGTGCCAGTCCCGAGAGTTGCTTGAACTCTGAAAACAGCATCATCGATATAAGTGAACGAGTAGTAAAAGCTGGAAAACACTTCAAACAAGCGTTCCGTATAGAACTGAGCACTTAATGCGAATTGACAAGCACACATAAGGTCACCACTCTTCCTTGAGAGTTCATAAACTAAACAGGAAGCACAAGGGGGAGAGCAAATGGTCGATCACTAGGAGTGTACTCGAAGTTCAAGTAGATTAACATTAAATGGTGCAAACCGTAGACGGTCGCACCTGGTGAGACCCATACAGCTCACATTCAACAAGATCACAGTATGTCTGAATTTTGGTACACTTTCAGCTTCGTGCAGTCGGGATAACGGCGAAACACGATTGCTTTTAAGAAATTGTGGGTGTGTAACGTACGGAAAGAGGAATTTGATTAAGAAAAGTACCCAATGTTGGCAAGAAAGCCGCATGTTTGTGAACAAGATGTTTAGAGAAACAACAAAGTTTCAAACCGGAAATAACTACCAGCAGAAAAAAAACTGGCGTCTTTTAGGAGCAGTCCAACGAAATGCCTTTGATTCCGTAATATGCTAAGTGAAAGTGGTCGCTTCTGTGTATTGTGACAGTACCTAATTAGCATGGTGATCTTATGCCTACGTCAAGTAGGTGTACTCCCTCCAACAGAAAAGTAAAGAAAGGAAAGCATGGGGTGGGTGATGAAACACCACACACAGTGCAATGTTATGTGGAGTCGAATCAATTGGAAACGTGAATCACGATTCACATTGTACATTGATTACAATCTCGGTAAATGATCATTCACAATCCTTATCCGCGTATTATGTTTGAGATGTGAACTGGATGAATGTCTCACCTATATGTGTACATATATCAACCCAAGTTAGCAACAGCAAGGACGAAACAGGCCATGCAACTTCAGCCTGAGGATGAACATCACTGGATACCATGGAAAAAAACAGCAGCAACATCCAGATGTCAGCTCAACTCTCTTTACGTAACTCGTACCGCACTATCATAAACAATGGAATGTGAGAAAAGTGGGTTGTTCGATCATAGCCGAGAAAATTGACAACGCTCTGGTTAGATGTAGAAGCACAAGTTCGCAACACTGTACGCCTCTGCCGGCCTGCTGTTAGTAGGTCCTGTCACCATTGATCAACAATCAGTACGAAACGGACATGCCAAGTACACTGTGTCCTCTTGGGTACCGTTGTCGTCTGGGTTTTTGGTGGAAATAACGCCGTTCCGTCTTATAATAGGGTATACACTAGACTATCGTATAGCAGTCAGCTACAGGTGGCGCCACTCTGTTAAGGACTGTAGTGCCTCTTAGAGCAACCATTAGGACTCCGGCCCTGCTGTTGTGCGTGCCCGTTTTGTTTTGTCATTTGCCCAGAGGGCATACGTTCGTAAATGTAAGGTACTTAACTGGCATTCGAGCGATGAGAGTGTAAAGAACGCTTACCAAAAGGCGTTGATGAACAAGTTGCCCAGTCCGAGTCAGATGAGTGATCCTAACGAACACTGGGAACAAATCACCAGAGCTATGAAAGCATGTTGTGAACAGCTGTTCAGTTGCGACAGAACTGGATTTCCATCACGTCAATAAACCTCATGAACAAGCGTTGCTCGATCCCACATGGTCTTGAATACGATGACGACCGTCGAGAACCCAAACGCAAACTGACTAAAAGCTTGCGCAAAGACCGTGAGCACTACTTGGTCGAACAATCGAAAGAGGTAGAAAGGGCCTTTTTAACTGGGAATAACAGAAGGCTTTTTCCCTGATCAGTGGTTGTACTGGCCGTCAAGTCGGTGTAAGTGAAACCATATGTGAAAAAGATGGTTCACTTATCACCAATCAATCGCGCCGGCTTGACAGATGGGCTGAACATTTTGAAGAGTAATTCAGTTGGCCCCAACAAGATCATGTGGACGACGGGACCTGAATGGTCAGTTACTGCGTTCCAGATGGCTCTTCACGGAAAGCAGAGGTGGTCCTGGAGCTGAAGTTAGTGAAGCGTAATAATACTCCTGGTCCAGACCTCCTCCCTCTTTCTCTTTTCAAGGATGATAGAGTGAGGTTTATATCAGAACTGACGAAACTCCTCCAGGCGATCCGGGAGACTGAACAAGCACCTGATGATAGGTGCTCATCAATAGTAATTGCTATTTTCAAAAAGAGATCCCAAAGTCTATGTGACAACCACAGAGGTATCAGTTTGATGCCTATAGCGTCCAAGTTACTCACTGGTCTCATTTTACGTCGGTTCACTAAACCCACAGAAAGTCAGATACGCGAAGAACAGGCAGGATTCCGATCCGGTCGAGGGTGTGTTATTTATATTTTTATCTTGCAACGGATCTCACAACATCGGCACTCTTATGGGCAGTCGACAGTCGTGATCTTTTTGGACCTAAAGACTGCTTTCGATTCAGTTGCTCGTAAAATTCTCTAGAGCTGCCTTCTCCGCTAGGGAGTGCCAGGGAAATACGTGAATCTCTCGAGAAAACCGTACGCCCACCCTGCAAGCAGAGTGAGAGTTTACGGACAACTGTCTCGAGCGTTCATCACTTCTAGCGGTGTTCGATATCCCCTTCCTGCTCAATTTTATCATGGACGACATTCTGGAGGGTGCATCTGAGGAGTCCAGTGAACTCGGTGTTGAGTTTCTTCTTGACGTTCGGTTGACCGATCTGGGGTATGCGGACGACATTGTCTAACTTAGCCCCTCTGCTAAATATATTCAGCAGACCATGCTGAACAAGGTGAGTGACCACGCTGGTTTGTATGGATTGCGCTTCGCACCTTCAAAGTGTAAGGTGCTGCTTCAAGACTGGAGCATTTCCATCCCTACTTTCTTTATTGCAGGTAATCCGCCTGAGACTATGGACAGTTTCACATACTTGTGTAGTACTATCTCGTCAGCCTGTAATATTGCTGATGAGATATCAGCGAGGAAAGCAAAGGCATGAGTCGCTTTTGCCAAATTGCATTATCTGTGGCGTCGAAAGGACGCTCGGTTGTCTCTGAAAGGAAGAGTATATAATGCTTGTGTACGTTCTCTTTTGTTCTATGGTTCGGAAACGTGGCTTGTTTGCAAAGAAGATATCAACAGGATTCCTGTGTTTGACCATCGTTAGCTCCGCCATATAGCCCATATTAAGTGGACTCATCGCGTGAGAAACGTGGCAGTTCGCCGACGCGTATTCCGGAACGCTCGGGATGCGCGATCAATGGGTCCACTACTCACAGTGCATAGTTTGCGGTGGTTGGGCCACGTACTCCGTATGCCAGCTGAGCGTTTACCGTATCGGGCATTATACACTGAGGTCACCAACAGTTGGATAAAACCGCGTGGTGGTCAACCAACAAAGTGGTCACGAAATATGAAGACCCTGACTGCTCCATTAAGCAAAGTGGGTAGGTGTCGCCTGCCTGGATGGGGTCCTCGTGACCACCCAAACCGCTGGTTAGAGACGCTATCCGAGATGGCGATGTGTCGCAGTCAATGGCGTACCTGTATCCATACCATTTCTAGTTCTTCCGCTTAGTCTTCTTTTATTAATCTTCAACCGTCTTAGTAACGTCTTCTTCTAGGATATTCCACGTCACTGTTGAGGTAAGCGGCAGCCCGAGTCACAGGACCCTTTGGTTAGGCTTATGGCTGCTATGATAATAATGATGAGACTACAGCGCATCCGCCAGTATGTTTAATACTACCCACAGATTGTTTTTTGAACATAGCGTCCATTTTCTATGAAAAAGCTTCTTTATACTGTGAAGGACTGAAGCAGTCGAAGCGCAGATGGTGCCCTGTCGATATAGGCATAATGTGTACGGACTGTCCATCCTGAGCTTCGGGTAACCAGAATATCATTCAGCTCAGACTACGATGGACTTTGAGTAATCTGTCCGAATCGCCTGGTTCTTTAATATCCACCTACATTGCCTGTGAACAGCACTGGTTTTCTGGAAGACTTGCACATAATGCAGACTCCAATTTAGGTATGAAGCCTTCCAACAGAGCAAACAGATGGAAGTATTCTCTCAACAACTGGTTTGCTGAAGCGTTGACCGGCAGACCGCACAATCCCTTCTCAGTGATGAAAGACAGCTTCGTCTGATTTTGTGACTGTCTTGGTGGTCACCATCGCCAACTTTTCTCACTTTTCATGTCCGCACATCGTATGTCTTGGACAATGATTTCTGCTCAGTAGATATTTTCCATGCTTAACGTTAGCAACATGCATATATGTGACCAGAATGTGCGCAATGTTACTCCGGAAAACACCACATGATTTGCTTCTTTCATGTTCTTTGAAAAAACCGGTCGTTTTATATCTTGATTTGTTTCGTCGACAAACAGCGCACTATTAAACAGTCTCACGATCTGTCAAGGCCGGACGAACAAGATAAGTGGGGCAACAGGATAAACGAAGGCAGAAATACACACATGTTAGAAAAGCACGACCGAAGAGGCATTTGAAACTACACGAAAAATGAAAGTGTTTTAGGTTTTGGGTAGAGATGTACACGAATTTAATTCGGAAATCAAAAACTGGACAAAAAGGATAGCAAACCCATGCCTGAATGTGATATCACACAGATGGAAGGGTTAGAACGGCCAGAGAAGCATTTCGATCAGACGTAATCAATTCTCTCTGATGTCGTCATGGGAACTGAGATGCGCTATCATGGACAATGTATATCATTAGGCGAATGTAGAAAAGTGGACGGAATCAATCAGTAGATGTGCAAACTGTTATTGTCAAAATCCACGGTAGTGTTGTCATAGCTAGTACTGCGAGGAACGAGTGACCTTAATGTAAGTAACAGTAGCCATGGTAACGCCCTGCGTTAGTTAGGACGTGAGCATCCAAAGCCGCACCCTCTCTCGTCAATGCGACAAATAAGTGTGTGACAACTAAGAAGCAGGCGCTCGGAGGTACTTGCTAAATTTACGACGATAGCAAAAAAACGACATACTTTTAAGTTATCGTCTAAATTTTTCTCATAAATTCATCGCTTTTTCAGATTCCGACATATATGATACAGTGAGCATTGTCGACAAAATCAGCATGTTGCGTATGACCGAAAAGATGTTACACGCGCGTGCGTGCACGAGGTGCTTATTAAACTTTTAAATTACGCTTAGCAGTTCCGACTTGTAGCAATAATTATTGCGATTGTTGAATACTACCCAGACAATTATTTTCCCCTGAACACTACAATCAACGATAAACCAGTCATGTGGTCTAGTGATCGGGAACAGTAAATTTGCCGTGATCCAATAGGCCATCCCGTTGGACAACATCAGCGCACATCACACAAATTTTGTCTAGATAAAACGATCAGTGATGGTGAACTAATTACGGTGTATAGCTATGACAGATGTAGCGTCCACCGTTAGTCCACAATGACGTGGTCCATTCCAGGATGCCAGTTTTAACTGGCTACGATCACATAAAGGGTGAGAAATGACATTTCTCACATTCACGTCTAATGATACCTAAGTTCAAGCACAATTTTCGTATTACAAAAGATTGTATGAACAGCAAATGAGATGGGAGAAAGTAAGCTACTTTTCGCATCTATCAACGGTTTGAATGAACATAAACACGGGAGGCAATCAGATTACACTGGTTGTGCAGTGTGGTCGTGAGTCTGAACGTGAATACAATGAAACCTTTGAACAGTAATTGGTATACCCTTCGAATTCAGTTCGGACAATCTCCAGTTCTAACAGCCTGGACCAAAAAGAAACGCAAATGGGATAGAAACACACTGGGCACACACCACTGTTTTACAACTACAGATGTTGATCAGCTATGCAGGAAATAGGAACAAAAGCCGTCGATTAGCCATAAAATTTCTTAGTTATGCTCACCAAGGCGTCTACTAGCCAATAACACACGTTTCGTTTCAAATTACTAACGTGGACCAGTGGAACAAACTGAAGGCTTGTAAATCACGTGTGGTCAACCGAACGCAACAAATAGGTCCACAGACATATGGGTGTGCACTGGCCTTGTAAAACCATTGGTCGTCTCAGGCAGCAGCAGTGAACGATAAGTTTGATTTCTATATTTTTAACGCATCCAATTACCAGATTGCTAGTAACAACCTTAAGCCACTAAAAAATTGTGAATCCAGTAAAATCTTTAAACAGCTTAACAGAAGACGTTTGTAGTTCTGAACCCGTAAAGTGTATGCCACTATGCAAAGTATTGGATGGTACGTGAGCTTAATATGCTCAAGTTAATCAACCAGCGACAGGAGCCAGCACGGTGATTGGGGATCGAACCTACAACCGTATGACTTCAAGTCGGTTTCATTAGAAGTACGAGTACAGTTTTATCAGGCGTCCCAAAAGACTTTACGATTGAAGACAGTTCTCGTTGTAAATGTATAATAAGTGTTGAACAGTAAGCAACAAACAGTGACCCGTTTTTATGTTGTCAGACGGTTGGTACTGTAAGGAATTGTTGGTGCTGAGTATATTTACCGTTGTATGTGGATTGAGATGGTGCAGGACGCTCAGATCTAGAAAACAGAACGATTAGGGTTATCAACCAAAGGCTTTGGCCAAAAAGCCTGCAACGTAAAACAGCGGGTGGGTGACAATGTACTAGGGATTTCTCCATGTAGGCTTAAGTCTACAGATGGAAGAAACATCACACACAATACAGAAATATCATGGATCGTAAAAATATAGGTATATATATGTATACATATGCATACATGTATATGTACATGTATACACACAAGGTGTTGGTCTACCACGCACACGGTTGCGGGCAAGAACTCCCGTTGTTGCGACTGTTTTCGACTAATTTTTTGGGCAGCATGTGACACTTCACGTCATATGGTAGTAAAACCTTTGCGGTATAAGAGCCGGAAATTTAACTTGGCTCTATTTAATCGCATATAAATTGTTTAATTAAGGGCAAAATAAAAATGCATGGAATCCGAGAATATCAGTCAAGATCTCAAATAAACGTTTAATGTGATAGTATGTACATATGTATACAATGTGCGAAGGAACTGCTCTCAAATACTCTGGTAAACGATTGGGAAACATTTTATAAAATGGACATAATGTACTTTCTGTGTCTTCCGGCAAGAAAAGTCTGTTCACTTTAGACTGAAAGCAAATCATTAGGAGCTGGGTTACGGATAGTTGTAGCGTTTCAAAAAAAAAACGCCAGGGAAATTGTATTTGAGAAGGACTATAGAAGTGACTAACCAACTCTGAGCATCAAGAGGATCTTCCCACCACTAATGAATAACACGTGGCGTGCTGATCAACAATGATCTTGGTTAAAAAAAGTAAGAGACATTGTTTGCACAAATGTTAAGGTTCAGCTGGATTCCATAGTTTATAACAAGTTTGAGACAAATTTGAAGCAAAAACAGGAATGAAACTCTATAATCGTGCCCACCTAGTCAAGTATGTAGATATCGAGTTCAAAAATAAGTTGCTCGTTATTTTATTCGGAGTTGTACGCGGATGGTCAAGAACAATTCTCCAGATAAAACAGCGGAACTTCAAGGAAAGAAGGGAATCACATGTAAACACGGATGGGACAGCGGGCCGCTACACCCCTTTAGAACAAACCCATCGTAAAGTGCCGTTGTAATGATTGAATTATTCTGCACTGATCGTACGTCTGAGAATTTACGTCTCCGGATCTACATCGTGTTGTGACACCAACGGAACAGTGATAAAATACAGCATTCCCAAATGACCGGAGTTGAGAAACCCAAACAAGTAACCTCAACATCTATATTCATGTCTCGACAATTAATCAGTGATCATAACTATTCTGAATTAGTTCAGGCAAAGTATGTTTAAGCAGATTGTTAACAGTGAACCTCATAGCTGGTAAAAGTAGAGGGAAAGGTTGCGCAAGTGTATATAGGACAGATTTAAAGACATGCAGGTTAAACACAGCGTTTCGAAAATGAGCATCTGAAAAATACCAGCTCCAATCGGTTACGACAGCGAATCTATCAACATAAGCCATGACGTTTCTCAATCCATTACATTTTGATTACGTTCGAACAGTAGTGTTCAATGCTTCTGGTATGTCTTGATCGATTACATTCCACATTCCCATTCGCTTTGGTCAAGACTGATGACCGGTTCCCAAGGCGTATATAGTACCTCGGTCAAATAGTTAACCGACGGCTCAAATCCAAATATGTTTGTTAATCAGGTAATTTGACATGAAACAAGCAATTGTGAAAGCAATGTCACGCGATATCAAGCCCGTATTTTGGCATAGGCTTAGACCGCAAACGAGTTGACCTTCAACACTGTCAATGATAAACGAGAGGCCCAAGAAAATTTGCTGTAGCAATGATTTTGGTGAACCGTAAGACCACCTCTGCGAAAGATCCTATTAGAGAAACACGTAATAAGCGATTATTCCCAACGGTACGATAAGAATTCTTAAAACAGAATAAGATGCTCCTTTGTATCTCTAACAATCAACATTGTTTAATGAATTTCAGAACATCAGAATTTGTGACTGTGCATAGCTTATAGCACAAGTGAACACCATTATCACTGTGATTAGTTGGGGCAAAAGGAAGGCGGCACATACTTTACATGAGTGCAGTGACAAAATTTAAATCTGATTCGTGTTTGTTTACATATGAAAAGTCGATTCAATAGGTAATAACTGAGCCAGTTAGAATGAGAGTGAACCCGATACCCAATGACGACGACTGTCTTGTGTTTAACTTTGAGCACCAAACTGACCAAAATGACAAAAGGAGTCTTTAGAAGAAGTCAGACAACACGTCAAAGTTAGAGCTGTCTGTAGTAGATCACTTAATGCCATCAACGTGAGAAGACTACAGAACACGTTATACATTCTCGCCAAACCCATTAAAATGTAATAGATCGAGTCGTCAAATCAAATAAAAACGAGAACAAAACTCGGCAGGATATTAAATGTACAGGTTCTCACAACCAAACTGTCAATCATTTAAACTCCTCGCTATCTCCGACAACGTCCCAAACTAAGGGCTAATAACGTCTTCAGGACCCTGGCCAAGATGTAACGACTATAATAAATGATATTTTTGATAGTGGCATTCACATGTACATTTTTGATGATCTTGGTTTTTTACGTACTTCTGTTTAAGTCAACCTATCCCTTTTGTAATATCCGTCCCGGGGCTACAATCACAACTCGCTCCGTGCCTCGTTAGCTTGATGTGCATTCTCTGTACACTACTTTCCAGGGTCGATACAGGCACACGAGGGTCAATGTGCTGAGTCCTTGTTTTTCATTGTCGGTCGGTTTTCGATAGTGACTACAGACTGGGTATTAATCTGTTGGACCAGTTCCAACAATTTGTGAGTCCGTAATTTTGAACGCGTCGTTACACTTTGCAGTTTTCGGTGATTCCGTTCCGTGTCATTTTTTGCCTTGCGTTTTCGAGACGGTTCTTTTTTTCTGTTCGTGTATACGTTTGATTATATTAATTTTATATCACCAGTTTAACCATTTATTGCTGTGTAACTTTTAACTGTCACATCCATGTTTGATAACGACTCTAAGCCTCTCGAGTACCCGACGGTGGCCGTATCGCTGGTAGTCCCGCTGTTCTTAGAAATGGAATCAATCCTATGGTTCATACACCCAGAGGTGGAATTCTGCAATAACTGAGTATCTTCTGACCAAGCCAGATTCAGCCGCTTAGTGTCTCATTTGCCGAAAGCAGGTAAAAAGCCAAGATCATCAAAAATGTACATGTGAATGCGATTATCAAAAATATCATTTATTATAGTCGCTACAAAGGAGCCCGTAAAGTCTTACAGAAAAATACGTTGAATTAGCAGCATTCGTCTCTCAAGCTCACGTCATACACTGACCACTAGATGGTCATTCCAGTCTAACTCACGAGTTGCAAGAAGCACATGCTGCAACAAACGACAGGTTAGTATTTGCAGAACGTTCTCGAGCCATCAAAGAAGCTGTGGCGAAGTCTAACAGTATACTGAACTACCTATTCTGGAAATTGGCCGGCGAATCGTACCGTTGCTTATGTGATCCTTTCATTAGCTACGTGCAATGCCACAAAAACAATGGAAATGAAAAAAACAGATAGTTTCTGAACACCGTCCGCGCTGACAGGCCACAGTATTGAATCAGAGACAGAGACGACACCTATTATGACGCTTCACACTCTTTTACTGTTGCACATCCAGCCTAGTATTGATAGGCTGGCAGCACGCGGACACCACAGGTGGCGGACGTTCAGAAATGCCATGCTGATTACTCCACTACTGATGTCATCAGATAAGCCGTCAGAGTTAGTGCTGGTCAGACAGGTAAAGTAGTAGGCAACCTCTAACATTTCACCGGGGGATAGCGAGTGAAATGCAGGTCCTTGCAAGTTCTGAGGCAAAAAATTGCCAGCAGCCGAAGCAATATATGGATCAAAGAGACGAACTGTCACTGTACATAATGTGTAGTCATCAGGAGTAGTTGACTGCGCGGTAAAATTCAATAGCGGGCGGTTGATGAAATCCTGAAATAAGTTACTTGTCAGAGATGCGACGGTACAAAAATGGATTCAGCTCAGGTGTAGTCCGATCGTTGAAAGTGAGGTTCGGTAAGCGTCTCTAGGCCCTCCTCTTTTTCATAGTTTTGTGGTAGTTAAGCATCAGAGCAAACCAATGAGGTACGGCTGTCTTTAGTGACGATGGTGAGCAATGTGGTCGTTCGCCGGCGCGTATTCCGGAATGCTCGGGATGCGCGATCTATTGGTCAACTAATCACGGTACACAGCTTGCGTTGGCTGGGTCACGTACTCCGTATGCCAGCTGAGCGTTTACCGTACCGGGCATTATATACTGAGACCACCAACAGTTGGGTAAAACCGCGTGGTGGTCAGGCAACAACGTGGTCACAAAATATGAAGACTCTGACTGCTCCATTGAGCAAAGTGGGTAGGTGTCGCCTGCCTGGATGGGGTCCTCGTGATCACTCAAACCGCTGGTTAGAGACGCTATCCGAGATGGCGATGTGTCGCAGTCAATGGCGTACCTGTATTCATACCATTTCTAGTTCTTCCGCTTAGTCTTCCTTTTAGTAACGTTTTCTTCTAGGATATTCCACGTCACTGTTGAGGTGAGCGGCGGCCCGAGCCACAGTACCTTTTGGTCAGGCTCATGGCTGTTATGATGATGATGATGATGATGATGATGATGATGATGATGATGGTGAGAACGGAATCAAAGTTACAACTGAGTACATAAGTAACCAAGACAACAAAAATAAACGCCTACTAAAGACCTAACATTTCTATGACAATAACCGATAATGGGTAGGCACCGCCCACCATTTTGTCATTACCATAGAATTTTTCAACCATCAACATGTACATTTATTTCATCTATGATGCAGCACACCAAGATACCTAATCGTGCTTAATATGACGGCAAATATAGTAATGAACTGTAGCTACGTGACTAGCCGCCGACAGCTTCGTGGTTTTCAAATTTGGCCTGGCACAGCACACAATGTCTCAGGACTTACTCAGGAAACAAACTCAAAGTGTGCCATGGCCAGCAAAATCATATAACAGGACTGTCATACAAAACCAAATTGGCGTTCTCGACAAGCTTGAAACAACGCGTCTCTGTATTGCGCACACACTACCGTCCTTAAACAAGTAAGGCGCTAAGTAAACAACTATAATTAAGGATGGACAGCCGGCACACGAGATCCGTTCAGGTAGACTCGGCCTAACAATGATACAAATGGCTACATACATGGTAAGGTAATGTAATTGCAGAAGTGCACCGGGCCGAGAAATACCATACAATCGGTTATAATTTCACTTCCAGTTTTGGAACCGCTCAGGCAGATAAGATCAGCACAGGTCGATCGTTTGCCAGATGAAGTCAGTGCATAAACATCTGCCAGTCTCCGTAACGTATTTTTAAGTTTCAGAGAAAAACATACTACGGAGAAATTTATTAATGGAATCTGCAGAGTGATTTGCACTGGTTGTAGACTTTTCTTCTAAGGAGTCGACATCACTGGAATATTCAGGAAGAAACTCCATTACGTTATCATGGAAAGTAGCATGGATTTGAAAACATCTTAGAATACCTAAAAAGGATTGTAGAGGCTCATCAGCGACGTCATATTCAACATTGAAGCTGATGTTGGTCTCTAACATCACCTGACACACCAAGAAGTAATACAAATAAGTACAGTCAAGGTCGCCTGTTCCTCAGGGGGCCATGTGACGCGCTAGTCGCGAGCGATCCACTTTTCTACATTTGGGTAGCTTGAAATTAGCCAACCTATGTGTGAAGTAATACTTTTTACCACGGTACGCATTATACAGTTCAAATATCATGTACGTCAGTTGTCACGAAGAACGATTATCGTCAAAATGATCGAGGTAATCAACAATACTCACCAATTAGCCGTTAGAACAATCGGTTCGTAAGACCTTTGTACAGAGTGATATGACGGATAACCTAGACTAACAAGCCATTACGCGGTTTTCGGTTTTTAATTAAGAGTTTTCCTACCAAGTTTGACAAGTTCTTGAGGTTGTAGCTCAACGTCAAGCAAATTAGTTAGTGAAGGAAGTCTAGTATGAGACAATCTTCTGTTTTTTGATCACATGTTAAAATAGCATCTTCGGGTGTATGCGATATTTCTGAAAGTGCACAGGGACCGTTGAAGTGGACAATAAAAAAGAGTAGTCAGGTGTTTTAAACACATTTATGGATAATATCATCATCATCATCATCATCATCACAGCCATGAGCCTGACCAAAAGGTACTGTGGCTCGGGCCGCCGCTCAACTCAACAGTGACGTGGAATATCCTAGAAGAAGAAAGTTACTAAGAAGGTTGAGAATTAATAAAAGAAGACTAGCCGGAAGAACTAGAAATGGTATGGATACAGGTACGCCATTGACTGCGACACATCGCCATCTCGGATAGCGTCTCTAACCAGCGGTTTGGGTGATCACGAGGACCCCATCCAGGCAGGCGACACCTACCTACTTTGCTTAATGGAGCAGTCAAGGTCTTCAAATTTCGTGACCACGTTGTTGGTTGACCACCACGCGGTTTTATCCAACTAACGATGGCCTCGGCATATAATGCCCGGTACGGTAAACGCTCAGCTGGCATACGGAGGACATGACCCAACCATCTCAAGCTGTGCAACGTAATTAGTTGACCAATTGATCGCGCATCCCGAGCGTTCCGGAATACGCGCCGGAGAACTGCCACATTGCTCACGCAATCAGTCCACTTAATATGGGCCAATTGGCGGAGACAACGATGGTCAAACACAGCAAGTTTGTTGATATCTTCTTTGTGAACAGGCCACGTTTCCAAACCATAAAGCAAAATGGAACGCACACAGGCATTATATACCCTTCCTTTCAGTGACAGCCGGACGTCTTTTCGACGCCACAGATGATGCAGTTTGGCAAAGGCAACTCGTGCCTTTGCTATCCTCGCTGATATCTCATCAGCAATATTACAGGCTGACGAGATAGTGCTACCCAAATATGTGAAACTGTTCACAGTCTCAAGCGGATTACCTGCAATAAAGAAAGTAGGAGTGGAAATGCCTCAGTCTTGAAGCAACACTTTGCACTTTGAAGGTGCAAAGCGCATTCCATACAAACCAGCTCGGTCGCTCAACCTGTCCAGCATGGTCTGTATGTCTTCGGCAGACGGGCTAAGTAAAACAATGTCGTCCGCATACTCCAGATCGGTCAATCTAGCGCCAGGAAGGAGCTCAACTCCAAGCCCACTGGATTCGCGAAGAGCACTCTCCAGAATGTCGTCCATGACAAAATTGAACAGGAAGGGGGAAATCGGACACCCCTGACGAACACCACTAGAAGTGATGAACATCCGAGACAGTTGTCCATAAACTCTCACCCTGCTTACAGAGTGAGCATACAGTGACCTCAAGAGGTTCACGTATTTATCTGGTACTCCCTTGCGAAGGAGACAGCTCCAGAGAACGTTACGAGCAACTGAATCGAAAGCAGCCTTTAGATCCAAAAAGATCACGACTGTTGGCTGTCTGTATGGATAATAACCACTCACAGTAAGTTTGTTTGGTAATACTACGATGAGAACTAGTGGAAGCGGTTAAGAAGAAGATGAGATTGATGCTGCTGCTGTCAGTGATGGTGGTCACATATATCTACCGCCGAGTCAAACGGTTCTAACGCAACTGACAACTGGCGGTAGTATCTAACACAGCGGTTCGTTGGGAATCAACACAACGTGGAAAATTCGCGAGGAGCGAGAGTTTGTCTGTTTGGCGTGGTTAGTCAAAGCTCATGACTCTAGCAATACGCAACACCTTCTTGAGGTGCGATCATCGTTCAATGGACTGCAGTTGTCAAGGTAAACAACGCTGGGATCGATCAAGAGCTGTCGGTTGTGATAAATTAGAAGCATCAACATTAGAAAGGCAGAATAACCACTCAATGACGCTTGTAACGTTTTTTCAGTCACTAATTGTTCTTTTCCTTGTCCTTTTAGTCACTATATTGACCGTGGTGCATATGACGGCGACTTTCAACGGGCTAATTATTGAACACGGATTATATGCATTGCGCATGTGTCATACATAGGAAGACGGCTGGACTCTTAGTGAATGCAACAGTACAAACAACATGCTTTGATACACTCGCTCTAATTATTAACAGCAAGTAGATCGACCTTTAAAAACTTTTGAATTGTACAATGGAGACGTTGAGGAACCAGATGAGATTGAGGTGGTCAAAGAGATAAAAGAAGAGATTTTTACCAGGAAATAGTCTGGTGCTGTTGTCCCTGATTCGTGGTTCCATTGGACATAGACAAAGTGTTAGTGAGGCTACACGTACAAAGAGACAGCTCCGAAAGTTGTACCTTGTTGCGACGACCTGACTGATGGGGTGATCAATTTAAGGAACAGTTCAAACGGCCTGATCCAGTCCACTCAGCTGTGGACAATAGAGGTTGTGTGGTCGATTATGACAGCCCCGATGATCCTCCGTCTGAAACCGAAGCAAAAATTATTAAAACTTAATAAAGCCGCAGGTCCGTACAGTCTCTTGTTTGCCCCCTTCAAAAAATGACAGCGACAGATATTTGTCAGAAACGATCACACTCTTCTGGCTAAAAGAGTGGTTCGTGGTTGACGCTTAGCAAAGACCATTTCCGTTTTTGTTCAGACTGTCAGCAAGTCATGTGAAAACCGCGTGCGTATGGGTCTCATTTCTACTCCATCAAAGATCACAGAATGCGGCGACTTCTGAGACACAGAGAGAATCAGCTAACAGAAGAAAAGACAAGTTGCGGGTATACCAATCACACCCTCATCTCGTGACTGGTAATGAATCATCGGCACTCCTTTCCTCAGTCAAATAAATATGACTCAATTGTCTGATATGCTGCCTGAGGTTGACTCCATCGCAAAGTAATCCTGGTGAAGTGTATAAATTTGTCACAAACATTGTGTGCCCACTCTGAATGCATGACATGCATTTATGGGCAACTATTTTAAGAGCTCTCCGCTCCAACTGGCGTTCGGCAGAGCTACCTGATCCTCTCTTCGCATTCAACTAAATGAAAAGTCAAAGAAAGACTCGCACGTTCCGAGAAGCTCGGAGGAGAGCTTATGTCATGTAGTGGACTAACTGATATTGGGTATGTAGACGACAATACTTGGTTGAATTCTCTTGCAGAGACCTCGCAGATCGTGCCAAACGAAATAAATAAGAACGGTTGGTCTGCAAGGAGTGCATTTTGCACCTTACAAATGGAAAGTGACGTTACGAGATTGGGTTGCCACTGGCCCTATCGTTGTTGCTTCAGGTAGGTTGGTGAAGACCGCCAACCGTTTCACTTATCTGGCTAGTGCCATCTCATCAGTATGTAGTAATACCGACCAAACATCCACAAATATAGCAAAAGTACGTAATGCATTTCTCAAACTTTGCCACCTGTGTTATCGCGAAGACGTCTATTTCCCGTTTGTGTGCTGTTTTGCCCTATGGATAAGAGATCTGGTCCATTAGTATAGAAAATGCATCCAAACTCCCAGTACTTGATCATCACTATCTTCGCCAGTTTGTCTGTTTAAAACGGGATAACTCGGATCAACGCGACAGTCTATCCACGCAGATTTTGGAAATGTGTATGTTTATGATTGATAACCGAGGCAATTGAAATACACAGTTTTCGTCTGTTGCATCGTGTAATACGTACGCCGACGGAGCGTCTGCCACACCGTTCATTATTCAATACGGTTGTTGATGGTTGGAAGAAATCAGAAGTCGGCTAAACGATGATCCGGCCAGGGGCTATGAAAGTTTTGATCGCCCGGCTGAACATAGTTGATGGATGCTGCTTACCCCGTTGGAGAGTTTTCACCTATCCACACTGGTGATCTGAAACGTTCTGGGGTACGAAAGTGTGTCGTGGTCAGTAGAAAACATTTGCCTGAAAAGTCGTTAACTCCCGCTTTCTCTTTGTTATGAAACTTCATCGTTTTTGTTTCCTCGCTGCTTATTCTTTCTCCTTCTCCTATTTGTACATTCATATTTATTTATCACCGTGAGACTTCGTGGATCATTATCAGGACCAACGGCAGTTCGAGCAACAGTACCTATGTGTACAGTTCAGAACTCAAAATAATGAGGTTGATGTAACAGATGACGCCTGAGAGGTCGGAAATTAAAGCCATCAAACAGCCATCAGTAATCAGCATGCAAAATGCGAAAGATTTACTATAGGAAATGTGGCAGAATCAACGTCACACCTCATTGAGATGAAGGTGTCTTAAATGAATTCGCCGAGGCAGTTTTGCAGGCTTGGACTTAGTTGGAACCCAACCGTATGTGTTTCGACTGGAATGATGGGCAACAACTAGGACAACAACGGACACCTATTAACTGTTCTACCTTACACGTTCGGTGGTTCTATCAGCAACACAGTCAAGGAATGATTTCATGTTCAACTCAAGAACTTGTTGTGCGGGATGTCAGGCAATCATGTTGTTGCATCTGCATTGGACCTAAATAGTCATACCGGTTGTGTGCATCAACGACAAGTTAATGTTGCAAGTCGTGCATTGAGGAGTGTCAATGCAGAAAAAGCCCACAGGGTTAAATAAAAAAGAAAGGGAAATCAAGCCAGATTTTTGTCAATTTTGACTTTTAAATTGTATAATAATGGGGGCCTTACAACATACCAAAACATATGGGGATGAACACCATTAAGCGTTCGGAGTCGTAGAAGACACCACTCAGTTCGATAAACACTAACCGATGGTGTTAGTAAGCAGCGGACTCCTGTGGGTCTATGAACCATATTAAGGCAAAGTTAAAACTGGGTCACTGGATCCTATTTCCAATGCCCATTTGTTTCTTTAAAGAAATTTCCCGATGAAGACAATGACTACTGAATGTAAGGTGAGGTCAATAAGCGACCATAATAGAGATCGCCTGGCCGGTCAGCACAAACGACATTTTTCCCGGACCTCTGAGTGCAAACTTACAACAGATTTCAAAACAATTAACCCCGATATTTACAAATATCTACTAGTCTGATTTAAACGAACTTATATTGTACACTAAAAGATTTGTAAATTTGACCTTAGAAACCATACGCAGCTGTTGGCGTTGTCTCCGTTCAAAGCTATCTTATAAACGAAGGGACAGCACCAATGCATACCGCTAACGATACATAAAACCGACAAAAATTACTTACTCGGTTTGATCGTTTTGGAATTCCAATACTCCAATAGCATCTTCAAAATCTTTACCATTGCCCTTGGCGGTGCCCTCGATGGTGTGAAATGGCAGACGAACGACTCCACGGCAACCTATTAGAAAATAATGAAACATTTTACCACTATTCATATTCCAGCGAAAACTCAAGAAACTAACGAGTGTTTACATGACAACTATGCCCATTTGTTTGAAACATTTAACGCGATATCAACTATTCCATTAAAATAACCGCTCCTAACTTCACTGTCTGATACGACAAATCAATAGTAAAATGGTGCAAACGAGATAGCAGAGAACATACATACTTTTGGGGCTCAATAAGTAAATCAATCACTGGAACTGGCAGTAGTTATGAAAAGCACAGTTACCCTAAAACAGACACTTTTAAGACTGAGCTAATATAGTTGAACTTTACAAATGCGGGTATATAATCAAGAAGAATATATATAGATACTGAATTTAGTCACCCAATTAAGGTCATCATGAAACAAATAAGAGTTCCAGGATAAAGCAAAACTGAAACGAAACAGTTATCTAATTTCCCTTTCACCTTATTGTGTTTCAGTTTCCTCGCTAACATCGAACATACTAGTAAGAAGGCCGTTTTTTTACACAAGCCCAAAAACCTGTTACCAAATACGGAGTCACGTTGCCAGCTGCACCGGAGCAAACTTCGTTCTTTTCCATAATAAAGCAAGCGACAGTGTCGTTTCCCAGCTGTGACTTGTACAGCTACCGTTGACCACAAAGTACTAGTTAATGTCATCGCACTAGAATTGTAACCGTTCAGTACGCTGACCGCCAGCCGGATTACAAACCACTAAAACAGGCAAGGGAAGAATGTGAACTTGATGGTCGCAATTCATTCATTATCAGGTGTTCTTTGCAGTAGCTCGAGCTAGTTGTCAAAGAGTCTCAAAAGTTGTCAAAGGAGTTCCAGAGGCAAGTGAAAAATAAACAGCACACAACCGATTGCTTCGAATTCTTGTGCGGATTGGTAAACAACCGTTGAAGATGATTTCTGGTGCAACAATCAACAACTTAACAAAAACAAACATACAGTCGTAACCTAAAAAACTTAGTCAGCAACACTGGCTCAAACAAACAATAAGACTTGGTGGTCCACAACTAATGTACCTTACCTGAAACGCGCAATACCTTCAGTTCTGCGAACGCACACGATTCGGGAACCGAAACAGAATCTGACTCGAAGTGAAAAATGCCAGAGTGATCGTCATCTAATACCATAACAGTGGCTGTGCTTGGATCAACGAGTATGGGTTCAATAGGAGTGGGCGAATGGATAACTTTCAAATCACTTAACGTTATAGTGAAGTGTTCATCCTCCTCAAATATATCGTCGTCAATTATTGTTACGGAGAACTGTTTGTGTGTTTCGCCTGCCTTGAATACAAGCGTGCCATAAGCGGGTACATAATCTTCACCAGCAACCGCCGTTCCGTCAACTGTTGAGTAATTCACACTTACGACTGCATCCAAGTCACCACCAATACGGCTGACAGTAACAGGGAATGTACCAACGTTTTCCATTACTGTATAAAGACCAGGGTTGAAAAAAAACCTCTGTGCGTTTTGAGAGAAACCAACCATATCCATTTGGTTTTTATCGGAAGACATCCTTCTTTCCACCTTCGACTTTTTAATGACGTTTCCACTACCAGTGAGCTGACGAGTGGCCTGCATTCTGTAGAAAGCCCGAGATTTTGGACCCTTATTGAGAACTTCTAATTGAGCCATTTCCTCCAGCTGCTTCATAGTAATATCCGGATTCTTTTTACGAATATCTTTTATTGCCTCCACATAATTCAAACGATTACGCTCAAATTCTGACACTTCAGTATCATCAACATCAGGTGCATAGGTAACTTCCTCCATGTGATTACCCAATTCGGTTTCTCCGTCAACAGGTTTTAGCATTCCAGCGGCACGATACTTTTTTTTCATGAATTTTCTAAAGAAAATTTTCGTATCGGCTAGGTAAGCACAGATAACAATCAGAGGGAAAAATATGAAAGTCAAAAGAGCTTCCCAAACTTCGACCACACCAGGACTGAAAACAGCGATAATCAAATACATCCATAGATAGGCAAACACACTCCAAGATGCAGTGATAAAGAAGACGCTTAGGTGTTTAATTCGACGAACCTGACCATCAGGCACCACTAATATACAAACGCCAATAATCACAAAAAGATTGAAGGCAGCAGACCCGACGATTGTTCCGGGGCCAAGATCACCTGCCTCGAAGTCCTTCCCAACAATCTCTATGATGGATAATAAAATTTCTGGCGCCGAAGAACCGAGAGCCATGAGAGTTAAATTGGACACAGTTGCGTTCCAAATCCTGACATATACCGTTTGCTTTTCACCGTTTTTCTTACGTATAGTTACAGCTTTCTCTTTGGAGGTGATAACCTCGATCGCAGCCATGAAGCGATCCGCAATTATTGAGACACCCAAAAAGAGATAAAGCAGGCAAGCAAAGTAAATCGTCGCCCGCGCTGCCTTATCACCACTGCTAAGTCCAGTGGATGGCTCCCATTTGGGTATCAGTATCCCATCAACACACTGCGTTTTCAAGCTCGACGGACACGTTCCATTGACCAATTTGTCTGCGTCAACCGCCGAATTGAAAAATAACACAACGAAGCATATTTGCACAAAACCCATCACAGCCCGTTTTACCACCACACGAAAATATTCAAAAGTGCGTGACCGACCTTGACTGTGGCAAATTGAAGCTCCAAAAGAAACAAACAATCAGAGTCATTTTTCGAACCTTGTATTGAACATATCCTGTACGCTATATCGACTGGTTCGGGGAATTTTCTTCATCAATGACAAGCAGGCAGTGCTCGGTGACATGTTGGTTGGGGATTTATAACAGCCCTCCTCATTTCAGCTTTGCTCGGTTGATAAAAGGATTAGGTCTATGTCGATATCTTTTATCTATGTCACCACGTATACATCGTGGGTGCGCATTGATGCGCTTCTGGTGACAAGATGCTTTATTTCAATGCACGTCTGGGGCCACCGCCGGAAAATTCAATGAGAAGACGCTTGCGAAATTTGAAAGGCAAATGTTAGTGGATCACTGGTTTCACTGATGGAAGTATAAAACTTGTGTAGTATCCCCGCCTCGATATATTCCGGCAAGATTCAGTACTACGGAGTTCGTGGGTGCACAGCAGATTCTATCTCGGTTAGGTTGTTGTTCGTCTCCACTGATCACGTGAACTGGTGAAATGATGAGAGTACGTGAGGTGTGCTGAGTGTTGAAGCAGCTAGCAGCAGTCGAGCACCTAGGGAGGTTGCATCATTTTGTTGCACTACAGTGGAAAAGGAAAACTATACGAGGAACGTAAGGGAAAATGGGAAAAGGCGAAAGAAGGAAATGACAACAATGGAAGTATATGAAGTTATACGGGTCCGACTGCCAACGGCCATCTTGGGGGTAATCCAGTCATCTAGTTGCCTTTAGAATGCATCGACTAAAGTTGTCCTGACAATCGTCGCAGGAAGTGAGTTCCATGTAGAACAAATTCGTACGGCAAAACTCTGCCGTCTGTATAAAAGGCTACTACGTGATATGGAGATGTGATACATACGGCCACTGAGACTCACAGCATCGGCATGTGTAAAAAAAAATTGTTGCGGTGAATCGGAAAGCATAAAATTTGGCAATCATCCGTTTCACGGGATTCGCCTTGAAGGTCG
>LUCH01017234.1:0-73054 GCA_013368495.1 Paragonimus heterotremus
GGACAAGAATGGCCACTCGCGCCGCGGACATTTAATGACACATTAAACTGGTCACTGGCCTAAAATATGTTGCGCACGAGTCTCGACTTGAAATTATTCATTTAAATTCACTTGAAGATCGATGAATAGGCCTTGGTGAACAGTTGTCGTGGCAAATGATGAAGACCGGCAAGGACATAACAGAAGGCTTTTCAAGCTTCGTACTCGGATCTTCCTTAGATAACGTTTCTTTATTTATACGTTAATTAACCTTTGGAACAGCCCCCTTCCGAGGTCGTTAGATGCGCTTCTGGAGATCGCTTCAAAGCCTTGCTTCATTCTCATTTGCTTAAGACATTTTCGTGGAAGCAATCTTACTTTGTTCTCGGTATTCACTATAATCCACTAGAGCGATGTCTCACTCTGTTTTCATTGTGCGCCCGCTTAGCACTAAGCAAGAAAAACCGACTGGCTCCGGGAACCTTGGGCCTCTGCCCATATATCGTCGCTAAATCGCTAGGTTACCTTCATTCTCTTCATTTCAAAATGAATTCAACAAAATCAAGATTCATCATGTATATCTGATGAACAAGGTTCATCTTTCGTGGGGGCAGGGATAGTGTCCACAAACACCAACATCAACGGTGCTGATGCCGAGCCTTATTATTTCCTGGCGTATATGATGATAATTAATGGTACGACATTATGACCCTAGTGCGGAACTCACGGTGCATCAAGACTGTATTGGCATGAAATCCAGCAAATCTAACACCAAACCAGTGCCTTACATTATTCGGGACATCGCGGGTGGGAACTGCAGTCTTCAGAATACCTTTACGGGAATGATGAAAGAGCGTTTTACCCCGTCTACACTCAAGGTGACATGACATACTATTAGCTGAAATTAATAGTTGTGCACCGAAAACTGTAACGTGAAAAGTAGCTAGCCCAGAAGCACAGTATGATCAAGTGGCGCTGAATCACTGAACTAGCCTGGATGAAAACGATGTACACCCAAATCGCCACCACATATCATAAAGTCTGGTGTATCTGTTGGATTGATAAAATACCGTTCTTAGGTCATTCACACTTCAATGGAGTCTCTGACCTTTGGTTGGTCAGTGAAGTAGATAAAAGGAGCTGACACCTCTCCTACTCTTGGCCAACCCGGCTGAGCCTACCACCTACGCACCGCGGCGTGATGTTTGATGTTAGATCATTGTCTAATTAGACTCGAGATGGGGAGGGTCTAATGCATGAGACCCAAAATGCATCACCTTGCCGAGTTTGACGCACAGTCAGCTGCGCACACTCGACAACACACGACGACTATCTGGCCATGTTTAAAACTGTAGAACTAATGCTGTCTTGGATGGACGGGTAACCGGAAATTATAAGAGACTGTGGGTTCAAATTTGTCAACGGGCGGTGTATATAACTGCAACTCGTTTGAATGGCAAGTACAACATACACACTTGGAAGTGAGTTCGCGACGGTACATGTATCTGTATACCGAGTGAATTGAAATTAACTGGTTTAGACAAAAGTAGTGTGAACTATTTGAGCGCATTTTGTTCTTTAACGCTCGCATACTTTTGGAGGGGCAGTGGAAGAAAAAATGTGAATAGCCGTCATCAGCTGGAAATATCAGTTGGAAACCGTTGTTACAAAGGTTAGTGACGACCGTATTACACGGAAAATCATTTACCAAAACTTTACGTCAACAATGTATGCAAATAATTCCGTCAACCGTCGTCGGCTGATGACAATGGTTTTTTTCTTGGTAAACGGTGACGTGTTCAGACAGGCAGGGCAACATTAGCAGTTTGTTAGGGAGAAAAATGTAATTAGGAGTAATTCATATCTTGGAAAGTCTACAAGAAGTGAAAACAACGCAATAAACTGCATGCTGAGGTGTAACTCTGCTTCGCAATCTAATTATTCAAATGGTTCACCAACCACACGGCAAGACAAAATTATTGTCGCGGGAACAGTTACGATTGACTGGAATCTTAACTCATACTCCACTACTCCCGTTAAACCTGAAGACCACATTGCCTTCAACTCATTATCTTACAGTAAGTGCGTTAACATCGATGTTCCCAATGATGTTATGAAAATAAGCTTATAAACGAATTTTCATTCAACCCGTTTTATCATCTTGGTCCTGATGGTATCCACTATGAATTTTCTTAAGTTCCGTTGAATAAGTTTTAAGACGGCTGTGTTTGGTTTGATTGCTGTCAAAAGGTGGCCCTGCGTTCTGTTATCTTTCTCAAACAAGCCGCATTAATCAACATTATTCTTAGTTCAGCTAGGGTTGGAGGGGTGATTGGCGAGTGTTATCGCTGAAAGAGAGTTCACGCTAAGCCCTGCAACCAGGCGATGGCGCCGGTTCCATTGACGAGACTGTCTACAGACGGTTACACACTCAAGGACTGCGGGGTGGAGTTTTGCGGTCCATTCAAAGTACAAGTAGAAGGAAAGGCGCTCAAACATCACGGCTGCATAGTTACCAGTCCGCGGAATCATGCCGTTCACATCTAAGTAGCCCGTTTCATGGATATGGACTCTATTTGTAGCCCTAATAAGGTTTTGAGCAGACGGAGTTTACCGGACCTCACTTACGATGGCAACCATCCAAACTTTGTTGGGGCCGACTTAGAAGTTATAATTCTGAGACCAGTCTCCATTGAAAGGTAAGCTATTGAAGAAATAGAGTTATCAAAATTTCAACCACCTGGGTGCAAGTAGTTGCTACAAGGCTTCGGTAAGTATGATACGAACGGCAAGACAAACATTGTGGCCTCTAATACTGGTAGTGGATAAAGGGTTACTTCAGAACCACGTGATGGGCGTTGAGCGACTCGCCAAAGATGGGCCGAATCTATCTGTTTATGACATTCCAGATGATCCCCATGTGTTATATCCCAGTAATCTGCTGTTGGTGCGCACACACGCAGGCTTGAGTACGGATAGGGTGACATTGCGTGAACGTTACTCCGGGGGCTAGAGACAGCCACATCGTTTATCTTGCGTGTTTTGTAGACGACAGTGACGGGAATTTCTACTCCAGTTATAGGGTACCTCTATGTAGTTGGAATCTACGCACGATTTTCAAGTAGGCGATTCGGCTCCCCGTCAAAAAATGGTTCTGGAGGTGTATGGCCCCATGCTGCAATCACCGAGTTATTTCCTGGTAGTGATGAACATGTACGCCAGGCGTCAGTAAAACTTCAGGTGGCACTGTAAGACGGGAAGTCAGATCACTTCGCTTCCTGCTACCGTTTGCAGAGCAACACCAGATTACAAAGGGTGAAGCGAAAGTTACGGATCCCTGTACTGAACTAGTCAGCCTCTGCTGTTCTTACTGCCACCTGGAGTCTGGAAAATCGGCCAATTTTCAGGTCCCAGTTTCAGCTTTTATTAGTCTATCGCATTATTCTGGAAGCTGGTGTGATTTGTTTGACTATTGTTGAAAGGTGGCTCTAAGTTTTATTATCTTCCTCAGTTCGACTACATTAGCCGCCTCTATCCCTGCGTCAGCTAAAGTTACCGCATCCCTAAGTGTTATTCAGTCTGGGTTGTGCAAGTTTTTGAGTGACAACTACATTTTCCTCACATATTCTTGTCTTGAGTAACTTATACTTCCTATCGTTTTGCAACGTGTGAGCAGTCGTTTCACTCCGCCTTAACCAATGACCATTTATTTAATTGAGCTTCCTTCCGTTCATTCGCCTTTCATTTCCGAGATGTTGTTGCTGCTGCTGAGGTGAGATACTTAATCTTATGTACACATATTCACTTGGTACTGTATTTGATCCAACTTTCACAAACACCTGCGAATTAGCCGTTTCGGAGACAAATTACCTTTTCTGTCGTTGGATGTTAAGGGAAGCATTTATTGGATCGCTGGGTTACGCGAAACTTGGTGTGAACTTGAATCGTTGGCGAACGATCCGATATCCCACCTGTTGCTTTCGTTAATGTCTAACACAATAACACTCAGTCGGAAGTCAGACTGTAACGAAGCCTATTAATCGGCGTGTTGATCCATGCCTATTGACATCGACCCCGGAACATGGTGTACAGAGGAAACTCTTCAAGCCGGGGAGGTTGGGAGCACGTATACTACATGTTAATTGCTTGACTAAAACAAAAGTAGGTACAAATGAAAACCACAAACAGTGCACGATGAAATACCACGGTCGAGAATGTTATTTAATCCAGTCGCTATGTAGCTGTCTGCCACTAGGCTAGTAAGAAATACACTGGCCCACATTACTACGGCAGTGGATCAAGTGTTGTTATTCTATGGAACGAAACATACAATGTTGAAGATGACCCGGATGTATTATACAACCATGAGTAGAACCGTGGTACTCTCATCAACATTGGCTCTGAAGTTAGTGGTCCATCGTAAGTTTACATTCACGAGGTAACGTGAAAGTGTTCAATGGTGCTAGTAAGACAACTTTAACTTCGCCTGGAGTTTGGGGTTTTAGGGACGTCGAAGGTGATCATATTACAGAAAGCGGTTTCTGCCATGATTCGTCCCAAACCAACACACAGGAGGTACGGCCGGTCAATACTCAGCATTATAGCAAAGCTACCTCAACTTCGTCTGGATGTCATATGGTTTTGGAAGTATATTCCCCACTTTGTGTTGCAAGAATATATTCAGCCCGAGCAACCATCAGAAACTGGCGACTGAAGCTGAAACACGAATCACCAAATCTTTGAAGAAACACCTTGTGTAAATCGGAAACTCGTTACATGAGACGTTGACTTCTTTAGACACCCACCAGCAAGAGACGCTGGTCAGAGTTGATGGGCTCTATGCCACACGCCCACCGTTAGTGGCCACCATGGAAACCATAAAATTCCCCGAACAATCTAAGAGATGCGTCACCCGCTTGATAGTATGGGGAACATACGTAACAAAAGTGGCCAGGCTAATGCTTGCCAACGAAACACCGAACTCCTGCGGTTACATTACCGGTGACAACTGGCTGAGAGCCAAAAGGACGGAAGCTTCAAAAAGCATATTGGTAACCCTCTCCCAGGTGCTGGATCAAGGTAAATTTACCTCAAGAACAAGTGAGCTGAAAGGCTACTTTCCTAAAGTCAAAAGCTCCTCCCGAGATTGGTCTGCTGATAAGCCTAAGTTGAGACCCTCACTCTGTGGAACAAAGTCTGTTCCAGGTCCTGAGACCCTTTTGCCTTTTTCCGAGGTTTCTGACAAAGTGTGAGTAGAATCACATGGATGAACGCATTATTGGGGTTTCGTGGCAAACGATGCGCTAGCAATGATTAAGCAGTTTACATGACTAGGAAAATACTTATTCCTCAGTCCTATCTGTATCTCCGAACGGCTTAGTTTTGTGTAGGCATTTCCTTTTTAGTCACAAGCAATAATCACAGAACTTCTTCGTTTCTATCCTTAAACGGTCATTGGTAGGCTGACGAGGGAGTGGGGACGGAGTTTTCTTGCGGATGTCACCCTAATATTTTGGGGTACTCTGTGATGGTCCATTCTGATGACAACAGTCTGGTAGTGGGAAAAATCAGTCTGTTTTTGTTCACCGCATGGTGTTATAAGTGGCGATGCAATCCTTCCTCTTGGACTGTTCAGGCAATCTTGGTTACAGAAGTCCTGTTAAAGACTACCAGTAGTTCCACGAATTTAGTCTTAGCCAGGATTATGCAGTACGTTCATCAGCAACGGAAGGAAATTTGATATAGGCAGAACGGTCAGGAGCGTTTCCAGAGGTGACGTAAATTAGTCTAGGTAAAAAACCAGCAAACAAAATGGTCAGCATATGTGTCGCTGCTTTAGCCAAGCGACAGTCAGGTTCCCATATATACTCGGTCGGGGCAGATGAACACAGTTGATTCTCACTGATTACTCGCTCAGCAGAGAGTCTTCAGGACAGTACTGTCGCTCAGCACAATTTGCAGACCGAAGGTATCTATAGGTTCTTTGGGATAATCGTCGTTTTTAAGTTGCCGAGGTCAATATAATTTTGCAGCACGTTTTACTCCCGAAAATCGTGGAGATCTCTCGCGAGAAATGTTTTCGTCTCAATATTCCACAACAAGAAATGCGCGCAAGTTCAATCGTGTATTAATTAATGAAATAGTTAACGAATTACAACACATCGACAGACTTCTGTTCAGATATAATGGAATTCGATCTCACAGGAGTGGAAATATGACATTATATTAAAATTTGAGGTGCTGCTGGAACTGTAAGAGAATATGAGCGTCACGATTTCCAAAAACAGCCTTGGAAGCTGTGATATACAACGTCCTAAAAATAAATTAGTACTGCCATTTGCTGATATGGCAAACAATTTATGCCGTAACGTATATATATACGCACACATTAGTTTTGCGTTTATTCTCGCAAGCAAACGCCCGAACCAAGACCGGCCATACCGAGTTTCGAAAATGACGTACGTTAAAGTCGTATCCACTTATCGGTCAATTAAAGCAAACATATACCCGTCAATAACACATTTCAGTGGTTTTTATTTCTCCATCAGGTACCGAGGCTAGAAAGCGGAATGTGGGAACTTTCTTCATCCGCATTAATTGGAGAGATCACGGTCTACGACTACCATTCGTGAGATTGTCTACACAGCGCACAGTGGAACTCGAAGGGTCTAAGCATGTGTGAATCCAGTTTCCGTTTAAAGGAAAGAAGGTTTGGGGTGTAAGTTATATCTTGTGGAACAGCTTTCCATTGGGAACACACTCATATCGAAAAGTTATGCTGATATGGCAGATGGCCCTGTTGGTATGTTAATTTTGGCAAGCGTCTTCGGAGAACAGTGGTATGGTCCTCAACAGACAGCTAGAGGTGGAATGCAGGGGATGACTTGAAGTGTGATAAGTCAACATGAGTTCCCCCTAACCTTTTGTCGATTTGTGTGAAGGCTTTGAGACAGCTAAGCTTCGTGGGTGTTATGGTTAGTTGTACAGGACTTGGACTGGATTTATTTGCGCAGCGATGGATAGATTCAGGTCTGCGGGAGTCGAGCGAAGATGGAAGCATATGCCAGGATGATCATATCAAAATGTGAGCGAATATACCACTAATAAATAGTTGTGAACGAGGAAGGGTTTATGGTCGTGCGGGTTAACTCAAAATTAGGTCCGGCGCTTGGAACTTTTGTGATGACGCTGGTAACTCCTTCTGAAATTTATTGGTGGAGTGACGCACATTTCAGGCGTGGCACAAATGAAAAGGGGTTTACCGAATATACACAACCTTATAATTGTGCTCGCTGGATAGTAACACGTCTCCTCGCGTTCATTGGGCAAGACTGCTGAGGTCATTCTAGAGAGCAAGTTGATCCACATGTGATGTTATGGTTTCTTATATATTGGGGCCATCGGCTGACAAAAGCAACGGGTAGCTGACGACTGTTGGGAGGCCCGCGATGAACAAGACTAACAGCATTGACCCAGTCATGACACCTGCTGCAGTTAGGTATGGGCACACCACTTCGCTGAGAATGCTTTGCCAACCGTCACGCGGAAATTCCAGCCCTCAGGGTAACCAAAGAGTTAACCAAGGTTTTCATCTCGACTACTTAAAGCCGGCGTCTTATCTAACAATACTGCTTAATCTTCCCTATCAAAAGCCCCGGGAAATTCTAGTACGTCGACAGCAGAACCATCGTCTGCTGCTTCATTTCGGTGCTTCCTAATAGTAAGTAGGCTGATGATACATGAACGACACTAGCGGAAGTTAAGCTGAGCGTTAGCTGGTAGTTCATTGCACACAGGTGGAGTTTGAAGCCGTCAGCAAGTTTACACGTTACTACTTTAGAGAAGGATAGTAACGATGACACTGAACAGTAGCTAATTGCGTCTGCTCTTTATTCTTCCTTATAGACACGTGTAACATCCGGAGTCCTTCAGGGCAGACAAACCCTCACCGTTCTGGGGCAGCGCTGGACGAAGTGTATAAGGAGCTCATTGACCTCTGCAGAGCGGTTTCGGAGGACAAAGTTGAGTAGTTAATCCGCGCCAGGGGATTTGTGAGGGGCACGTAGAGATAGTTTCCGTCGAATGTGTTCGGTGCTGAAAATGATCGTACCTTCAGGTACGTTTGCACGGTTGTAGCCGAGGATGGGACTGTGTTTGAGGCTGCGTACCCCATTGACCTGTGCATAGTGCCTAACTAGCACCTCCGCCGTCCCATGTCAGAACGTGAAGTATGATTCTCGTGCGATGTGGCGGTACCATAGACTTGCTTAAAATTGTTGCCGCGCTCACCAGACAGCTAGACTTGAAAGGACATCTTGCCCACCCTCACTAAATATGTTAACTTGTCGCCAGTAGACGCGTATTACTGATACGCACGCTGGATAACTTCGAAGTAAAAAGCGCTGCAGAGGGTGTTCGTGATTTACTCTACGGCTTTTAGGATGGCAGACAGTGGACAACCACAGGTGATGAAAGTTGGATTGCCCCCTGTATATTCGCTCTAATCATAGTCCACTGCTAGTCGACTTTGAGCGTGAGATCCCCTGATGGTCCGCTCACCGGTTGAAGGCTGTCCCATAAAATCGAGGCCAGCCCGCTGTTGGATTAGACGGACTTTGCGTGTGGATCTGAAGGTAAGCAGCTCGTGGATTTAATGTTTCTGTTGACTCAACCGTTGTCAGTTCGTTCATGATTGTCAAGCCAAGGTGGAACAGACTGGTTTGTTCACACCATCGGCGGCTCATTACCTATAACTAATGAAACACACTGGCGCTGAACGCATCGAATGCAGTCGGTGCTGGTTTACTTGACTCGTTCTCATCGTTTACAGATTCGTTGAAATCCCCATTGTTGGCGCTGTTGTACGAAGAACATAATGATTGAAATGCTTTCAACAGACAACCTTGAAGGTGCTGTTTTACTGCGGGTAAGTAGTACACAACGTCTACAGGAAAGGTGGTTGTATGACCCTCTAGAAGCAGACGCTACCTAGTGTCTGGTACCCATTTACAACGTTTCAAAACTTCCCTTAATTAGCATGACCCGCATGTTTGTCCGAAAGTATAAGTAGCAGTTCTGAAGCTGATCTTTACCGTGACAAAGAGCGGTGGGTTTTGTGCACCTCCTCCCGCTTCCAGTTTTAACCAACTTTTTGGCTGACAAATTAACCACAAGAAGACATACTGACTGCGCTGTTTTAGCGGCCTTTCAACGCTCAAGGTGGCCCCCTACATCCAGTGTGAAAATTACTGTTCAGACGTCCTCCAGCCTGACGCTCTGAGCTTTTCCTCTGTCTACATTCATTTCCTCCTCGTTGATCCTTCTTACACTCGGAATCACCTTGGTAAAGATGGAGAGCCCTCTCAGCGCTGATAAGTATCCTCAGGGGGTGAATGTGCATATGAGTGAACCGTTAAAATGTGAGTTTCCATAAATTCTGGATGGCAATTGACGGAGTGTTTTATGAAACATGGAATGAGCCTATTTTGCTATAGGAAATAAGTTTGTTTTAATGTGCTAAACATTTTCATCAGGGACGTTGAGGAATTACGATATTTTGATTAAAAAACTGCGTTAACTAGGTAGCTGAAATTTGGACTTCGGTTAATTTAAGGAGTTTTAGCAACAAAAGAATGAAGAACGTGCAGAATATGTGTTAAAATATTCTTCTGTAAATTGTGCATTCGATAATCCACTAAAAGGTTGAATACACCATGTGGAACTGGGAACCCCAGGTATTTAGCGACACCGTGAGCAAATAGATACGACTGCAGTAGGTGATTTTCGGGCACAACGTGAGCGTTATTCTGTGTAGTCTGATTACCATAATTACTGCTCACTGTATTCGGACATTTGCTGGTTTGGCAATATGGCAGCCGGGAACACAACGCCACGACCTATGGTTGGACGCACTGACGTCTGTGCTTCAATAGAAGTCTTCCTCGGGCTGTGTGTGCAACTCTAAAAGTAAGCGTTAGGTAACTGCAGAGGCGTGGTCTAACCTAACATAACCAATGACGTCGTCAACCGAGACAGCATATTTTTGACGTACACGTCGGCGCTAACCACCTCACGGCGGTCACAACCATAAGTGCACTGCATCTCAAACTCCCGCATTAGCCACTCGCTGTGGGACCAAATTTTACTGATGGTCGTAGCTAAATGATCCCGTGGATGAGTGCGCTTCTTAATTCGTCCACTGGCATTCTCCAGGCGGTTGTTTGTTCAATCTCCGAAGCGAACAACGTCTGATTGTGTATGGATGGCCCACTTAGGCTTTATATAAAGCCAATTGCACATTAAGTAGTTCAAAAACTTTGGGTCCGTTCGTCTGAGTAACGCAACATCTTGGTTGAACCTTAAACATAAATAGACAAACGTTTGCGCTCATTCTTCTACGTTATCCATAGTTGCCATACGATGAAACAAGTAACGACTTCTAGATGAGTTGGTCTAGATGGAGATTACAGGGTTAACGACACCAACTTACGTGTTTCCTCACGGCATCTCGGACGTGGAAATAACATAGCATTATGTCGCACCCAAACACGACTCACGCTGTTCACATTTGGGCCGCCATTTTGTCCACTACAAATGTTTTCACAGGTATGTGGTCTCCCATCACATCCCGAAATATTTGAAACAAACCACGGAGGGAAGCGTACTTTTCACTCCGAACGCAACCATACATCACGGGTCTTCCATGGCCCATCTTGTCTGTGGCAAGAAATTGATATGACTTCAAGCTATAACCGCACATGTGAACTGATATAAGACCTACTTGTGGCGGTTGGTTCCATGCGTGGCATCGACGTTGACCACATCGGGAAAACGTCTGAACAACTGTACTTGCTCCTTCCGCGCGAAGCATATGTGCGTGTATCTGTTACCATCGTCTTTGAGAACACGCAATATGCCGTATTCCCCAACGTGATCGATAATTTGGGGTAGGTTTTCTGCAACATCAATGTAAACTAACCCACTTACTTATTGTCGGAGGTTTTAAACGATGACGGATGGTGCAAATGTCCATTGTCGTTATATACTTGCCATAAACATCCGCAGCATATTGTTTCAACTCCGCAGTTGGAGTATTGTACTCAAACAAATGCCTAGAGTCACTCACTTTACTTACAGTGAGCCGGCGATTTGTTGGGTGTGCATCGTACAGCAACGCGGTTAGGTCATGGTTTTGCTCTAACGTAAAAGAGCTAGCAACCAGCATCGCTTTCCTCCTCCTCGTGACGTTAAAGCGTGATTGTCAGCATGTATCACGAGAACTGAGCAATGGTAAGTAATTGAACTCAACTCACTAAACACGTCGTAATCCGCGGCTTTCACTCCGGCGTAGCCTGTACTTGGTACACCTGTGCGCCATCTACCATGTGACCTCAGTAGTACTCACACTCACATTATCATACTTCAAGCGTCCATTGTTCGATTTTCTAACTGAACCGGGCACATGCAAAACGCTGCACTCCTTCATATATTTCTCCAAACAACTTCAAAATTCTTGGAAGCTAGAAAATTCCTGATCCTCGAATAGATCATTGAATCCCTGAATATAATCTATCACCTGAAATCAAATTGAAAAGCAACTACTTATTTACTAACATAGAACGATTAACTAGTAATCGAACATAAACATACTTCACATGAAAACGCATAAGTGCAATCACAACACCCACCATCAATATTTTCAATCTTTGCGCGAAATGATGGATGAACCTATTAACGGTCGGTTAAAACAAACTTTTCAACGCTCGTCAACATCTCTGTTTCAAAAACTGATGATTTTCAGTTTCTTAAACGATGCCACTGGAATATCGCCACATATTTCCGAATCCCTCATAAATTCGCTGTTCTAGGACAGATTTTGCTCCCTACGGATAATTTTCAGCCCTCCCAGCAAAGACCGACCTGACAATTCGAATTGCGTGCGCGACAAATCATCTCTCCCACAAATGGTAGCCTTTATGTATTACTGAATCTTCATATCGTTTACTTGTGGAAGCCTTTTCTTGAGTTGGGTTTTTTCCTTACTCCCCATTGCCAGACGCTTGTTTGCACGTACACTGATTTCATTTGTACTTTGTCGCCCCGCCATTACGAAACTGTTGCATTTGGTCATGTACACGTGTACCGTTCGTCTCGGAGCTTGTATATTTGGTGGATTCAATATCGAGGTTTGTTGTTACCCTCCTCTAATTAGTTCACATTTATTTCCTTGCTAATTAGCGAATTATTAATAGGAAAATCGCCAGTACTGCTGTTCTGCCTTTTCTATCCAAATCGGTTGAACAGCGGGCTCAGAATATAAAGATACTCACTCCTAACAGATAAGACCATTCTGGATCCAGACTATCGGCGGACGTTAACTGAACAACCACTAGCCGCCCGAGAATAACAAGTGTTACTGGACATCCTTTAACAGTTCCTAGGTCATGTCATCTCTCACCTGAGTGCGAGTCCAGTGCGTTAAAGACTAGAACGTTTCTGATACTGGTACCATGTCTAGCCTCCAAAACAACTGAATCGAAAAACCGAATAATGGACAACGGCGTTCATTGCAAGTAGACTGGGAAAATGGGCTGTAGGCTAAGCATGAACAAAAGGCAGACCACCACCAACCAGCTAGCAGGCCATCGGAAATTCTCATGACCTTGGATGGACGAACAAGTGTAATCTACCCGACAAAAAGGGGAAGGAGAGTTCATCAGAAATCGTTTATCAAGAAAACTTAACACCAGTGAGTGATCGTTCAGAAAGGCTGTCCCCAACTGGGGCTTCTTCTTCGGAGACTGCACAAACCGTTGATTCTGCAACACAAGGAAGATAGGCAGTGACCAGTCGCAGTTCAAAACATACGATGCGCGCTTTCTCTACTTTCGGGTTTACTTTGCACAGGTATTCAATCAAATAATGTGAATAATGCCGGCAGTCAAAACAAACAGCAGGGCAGTTGGAATAGGTTTCAAACCAAGTGTCTTTACAAGTGTTAACAATTGCCACTTCTTGATTATTGGTCGTGAGCCATCGATCATCAGCTCAAGGAGCATGAAACTTTTGAATATTTCTGTTACACTGTTTTTGGATGCACGTAAACATAAATTACGCAGTTTAATCCTTTAATATTTGAAAGCTTCCGTTGGTCTGTTTACCGAACCGACTTCGTTCACACTCAGAGGAAACTCGATTTTAATGAAGCAATGAATCATTCCTATTGGGTTACGTGAAGCCGTCGGAAAAGCAATCGATAAGCCTGCGGAAAAAACTGTTAACTGTTCTGCAGTCTCGCATTGCCCACGAAACACGCCAACCCCGGCCCGACTTTGGCCAGAGTCTTTCCGGAGTAGGCCGGAGTTGATTTCCAGTTGGCCAGAGTAGCGCCTGATTAGATCAGGCGCGCTGACGAAACCTCCTTTACATTCCTGGTCACGTGTATTGTGATGCTAGTTCATAGGTTGGTGCGCACAAGGTCTCCCAGGCCTTATGTTAACGCGGATCGTAAGTCGTTATGAGAGGGCGGTGAATCTGCAAACAAACTATTTGCGGGTTTACTCACCGTTCACAATCAGACGTCAAAGCGACAGTTAAAGGCACTGAGGAGTTTGACATGATAGAATCATAAGCAAAACTGCACGGTAGCCGTTACAGAGAACGAATGTTTACGGAAATTGTAGCTGAACTTCAGAATTCAACCAAGCGCCAGGCTGGTTGAACGGCGTTCCGAACGGCGATAGCTAAAACGCTGTTATCCTACTGAATGTAACCTACAGTAGTAGAGATGGTGCGGACCCACTACACAGCCATGAGTAAAACTGTGATTCCTACACCAGCACGCTAACTGTGATGTTAGTGGTTTATGGTAAATTTACACCCACGTGTAAACAGGGGCGGCGGTGCTGGTAAGGCTACTCTCACGTTGCAGAGAGTTTAGTATTTTGGGGCCGTCTAAATTGTTCTCACTATACCTGCTCCAACTACCAAAGCAATTCGGACTTCGTGTAACCCAACGCTTACGGACTGCTGACATTTGTCCATAGGTTTCACCAACTTCCCTCGTAACCTATGCTTCTTAGCGAGAGATTTTAGTTGGCAAGAACTGGAAAGCTAAGTTAACAGGATCATTTTCGCCGTGAAGCGTTTATTTCGAACGACTTCAAATGACATTACGCAGATGGGTGTAAAGATGAACTCTCCCCATTGACCCCAACGGACATATTACCATAAAATTCGTCTATGTGACCGTGGAATCCGCAGGAAGTAACAGCAAAACGGTGAGCATCTCGATAGAAATCGAGGTGGTAATGTCGAAGTCGTACCGGCAATCAGCAGTAATTCCCGCATAAGTCGGAAGTATTTTCACATCCAGCATTCTGCACGTTACAGGCAAGGCGAACGCAGTGCAGCCTGAAAAACAGTCACCGAAAAAAAATGAGGAAACAAGGTGACGTGGAGAGAAGGAACGACTGGAAAACACGACGTCGGTCCCTCCAGTTTGTGGGAACTCTCCCACACACACTCCATATTCGACGAGTTACCTAATGGCAATAATTCAGAGGACAACAAACAGCGCAGTACTCTATAATTTGTCATGGCCGGGGAACAAGAAGATGTACGGCCAGTAAGCGTCCTGCGTGTAGCTGGCAAAAGGGAAAAGTCGAGAAGTTATACTGTAGCGAAAACAAGACATACAACCGGGCTAAACAAACGTGCCTCATCAGAAGTTGTCAAATTGTGCAAAAGATACCAACAAAATTCAGCTGTTCCAGGAAATCGCTACACCGGAGAGTAACATTTAAGTCCTTTCGCGATGCCAGTTCTCCAGGCTCATATTAACGCGGATCGGAAGTCTCAATGCGAAGACGGTGAATCTGCAAACAAACTTTATTTATTTATTTACTCACCGTACACAAGCGGACTTCCGCGCAACGAATAAGGGCGCTAGAGAAATGGACGTGAGAGAACCTTCAGCATAACCGCAGGGCAGCCGCCAGAGAGGACGAATGTCAACGGAAATTCCAGTTGACCTTCAGGATTCAAACAAGTGTCAGCCTAGTTGGGCGGCGTTTCTAACGATATTAACTAAAACACTGTTATCCTAGTGAATGTAGCCTACAATGATGGAGATGGCGCGGATTCTTTATACAGCTATGAGCAAAACTGCGATACTTACGCCAGCGCACCAACCTTGATGTTAGTGGTTTGTAGTAAGTTTACATTCACGAGGTAATGTGAACCGGCGCGGTGGTACTGGTAAGCCAACACTCACGTCACAGGGAGTTTAAGATTTTAGGCACGTTGAAGGTGATCTGACTACACTCCTATGAAAAATCACTTTCTGAGATGAAAGATGTTGACATGTGAATTCTTAACATGAGTCAACAAGACATGTGGAAAACGGAGCTTTACTACGTCAAAAATCAACCTCTTGTGAAGAACGCATTATAGACCCCTACATGACACTTAAAGTCACACCACGATTCCGATAGATGTCCACTCCACGTCAATGTTTTTGCGTTAAAGTATGTCGACATGTGAAGTCATGACACTTATGAACAAGAGTTGTAACAAACAGGGCTTCACTGCGTCAAAAACTTCGGGTGTGTGTTTACCTGATAGATGGTGCACATGCGATGATGGCAGTAGTTTCAAGAAGTACCAGGCGTCATTTTGATACAAAATGTTTCGGTTATCCCAGTTTGCTAGAGCAACATGTACAACAGAAGAAATACCACACAAACTTGAAGGAGCTTGTATATGGTGGGTTAATTTTGAAAAACATCAACTATGAATCAACATTACACCATACCTGTTCGTGTTTTCTTCTAATTTCCTCCTCCAGGCTTTTCCTTGCGTCTTCCAGTTCTGGATTGTTCTTTCAATTGATTAACCTTCGCGAATCTATAGTTCAGTTCAGTTCGGTTCCGTTCAGATCAGTTCAGATACTAATACTAACTTTGTGAAGAATTAAATAAATAGAAGCAATGAATGAGATTGAAAATAGCTAACAATAATAGCCAATGGGTTCTCACCTTTTTGCGGTTAGCTTCCGAACATCGAAGTTTGAATCTTTCATTGTTCCTCTCTTTGATTTATTGGGACGATCTCATGATGAAATGTTTCACGTTTCATCTCACATTTTAGAGATAGTTTGAATCAGATAAAAATAGGAATGTACTGTGGGCGGAGGTGTGCCTTGTAAAAAGCTGCTCTCAGAGGACGACACATTGCTTCGCGTCTAACTGTAGGTAGAAGTAAAGAGGATGTTCACTTGTTTTTGTTATTGTACGCAGGCAACGCAGCGTTAGGGGCATATGTGGGAGTAAAACCCGATTGACATTCTGCCCTTCTTTTTTTCAACGATAATGAAACGCTATAATAAAACTCACCAGTGTTATTCATACTATGGATGCAATGCAAATGAAATTTACCCACAGGGTGCAGTGTGTGAAATAATAAAACTTGCATTGACTTCAGTGTTGGCCATGCAGCCATCGCATCCTCCAACAGCCACGCATGGCTAATAACTGCGACCCCTTTCGTCTTCAATAACTCAGCGTTATGATACAACTTTAATTGCAACACTGCATGAGTTTCTCACAACAACGACGTGACGTAAGTTATCAGGAATTATGCGTTAGAAAGAATAACAAAATTTACTGCACCGTGTGCAATAGTGGAATGATGACTAATTCGTCAGCATCAGGGGTGTGGATGTACATAATAGGGGACAACGACTTCGGCTTGATGATGGTGGATATGGCCGAGACCCGATAAATACACAGACTGGATTATGGAAAAGCATGAGAGCAGAAATCACCGACGCGCACGAAGGTTTTATAGAATACCACATTGTTCTGCTTTTTGTGAATACAGTAGGGTTTCTGTTCATCAAAACACAATTGACAGTATGTAAATGGAAAGAAACAAATTTAGGAAGTCCTGCTACATGCAGTGTTGGAAGAATGAACACATAAATAAGGGGTCCAAATATAATAAAAACACTCGGCTGTCATTGGCTTCAAAACGTTTGAAATTGGTAAACATATCACATCTGCCGGGAAAGTCGATAGGTGGGTCTGAAACGGATGCCTCTAGTTTGCTCTCAACAGCCCGTTGCTTGGTGCTAGACAAACTTAAGCCTAAACTTTTATCGGAGAAGCTCCAAGTGTGGACTAGCCGTTTCACGAAACCAAGGAAAACAGGTCGCATCAGGTCAAATGGGAAATCGAAAACCATATTCGAAGACACGATATAACACGATGGTTCCGATGTGATGCTTTAGCTGACGTTTGTTTCAGGAAGACGATTCAGTGTGTGATAGTTGGGAATACGTATTAGTAATAAGAAATGTCTTTAGCTCAAACCCAGAGTTAGCTTCTACGCAGTAGTAATAACGCAGCACGTCAGCCAACGGAACTGTAATGTAATCGGTATCTGTGCAATGTAATTATTCATGCAGTAATCAACAATAGCATATAGTGTTCCGTTATGATTTAGAATCATCACACAGTGCCAGGTCAGAAACCGGAGTGATTCACGCACATACCGCCTGAGAATGAAATCTCACTTACAATAATTTAATGATCGAGAAGGTAACGTACTGCTGCCCTCTTTCCAGCTTTCATTGCGTGACCATTCTGAATGTTGGTCAGTAAAACTCCTGACACTTACCTGCTGACATGATGACAAAACAATTCGAAGCCAAGCTACCAACTCGGAGAATAACTTAAAACTGAGAACAGCATCGTGAACCTCAAACAATTGACCTTTGGGTAGGTTTCTATTACAAACATCTCAGTGTAACTCAGCAGCTTAACACTAAATTTGAGCCCGTTGGATGATATGCAAAGAGTTGTTCGTGACAGTATAAGAATCTGTTCGTGTGATTTACAACTAACCGACAAAAATACGGTAGACGTTGACTCGCCCAGATCCTATCTATCAGGGTTGCATTCTCCGACTCTACACACAGTCTAACTCCAAATAAATCCCATATTGATCACACAGATGACTGCCAAATTGCTGCTGACTCACACCCACTATAACAATTTAAATATCTAACACTGCAATGGCATTTAGTGTACCAGTTTGAGGATGGTTATTAGTAAATGGTGTGGAACCCAAGTCACACGGCGAAACTAAAGTGGAAAACCAGTACGGTAAAATGCAGGTTTTTTAAACCTGAAAAATAATTTTCTACAGCTTACACTGAAAAGAGTGTCGTGAACTATCAGTGGATAAGCTAAACGCGTGGTTTGAGTAGGGTGCATGTTTTGTCTCAGAATGAGTACTTACAGTTTGGAAACAACACGGTTGTTGATGGTTCCATTTTCTGGGAAGCAATGCACTCCAAAACCTCAAAGAGTACAAGAAATTAAAACAATGAAGATGATGAAGGTTGTTGGGATCACCTATTGTTGTGACCCTAACGGATGACTACAAAAATATAACTATTGAGCCCACATACAGTATTGTGAATCCAGTTATGGTGGCCACAGAGCATATAACATATGGATAAGACGCGTCGTCAGATGTCACTATATTTCAATTCATAGAACTTTAGGACATTTGTGATCACGGGTCACGTTACCTCGACTGAATCTATTTTTACTTAGGCAGCCTGCCAGCCTAATAGCACACTGCCACCGCTGCAATCTCGTTTACCAAGAAACAAAAAATTCGGACTACTTGCAAGTAGTGTTAACTGTGGGATAAATTTCACTTTATTGAAATAAATTTCACGTCTTTCCTCACATTGAACGACTTCGCAAGTTGCCTAGCAGTTTCCAAAACCAAGGAAAAATGTAGTCGTGGGGATGACACGTAAGGATCTATGACAAAACAGTACAGAGAATCGTCTAAAAGAGATCATATATAGTTTTTCAGTTGTAAAGAAAAACAAATGGGAATGCTTTTTAGGTCTTCCAATGGTATATCACAATAACCACGCCAGTGTGATTCAATGTTCCTGGCACGCAATAGCAAACTTCGTGCGCTTACCGTAGACCACCGTATATAATGCAGAAACGACATCCATTTGGGTTATACATACTATGAATTGTGGCTAGAGTAATTGACGAACGGTCAGCTTTCTTGTGAACAAACCATTTGTTTGCCTCTGAACTAATAACTTAGCGAGAATAATACACTTCCTAGAATCATAGTATTTAATAAGCGTACACACGTAGATCTGGTACTTCCTGTCGAATTAAGTAGTGTTTCATCATCTTTGCCAACAAGCTTGTGTTCATTCTACAATCTACCTTAACTGTTGGAGGACTGTTGTACTCTTTTCGTGTGGTCTTATGTGATTAATCTTTTATAGTAACAAGATTGTAGGTGGCTATTCCTAGTGATAGTTAACAACAAATATGCGTTCATTACGCCGGATTATAAATCCAGGATAAATGGTTCACCAGCTGACTGAGGCAAATGCTGAGACCACTGTGTTCAAATTATTTGAAAAAACTCTTACACTCAATTCAGGTGACTTAGCGAGTGTATTGCTCACCAAATCGTTAAGTGGTCGCTTAACAGACTACCGCCATCGTCTTCTACTGCGTGAATGCACATGCCGCAGGTGAATCTGTTACCAACCTGAAAACCAACACATGCACTCATTCATCGATCTGTACCGAAACCACAACTCGGCGGTCTCCCTTCGAAGTTCCAGCTAATTGCAAAAGTTGATTTGTGTCGACTCGAATGCACCAGCAAACAAATGAGTGATATTCAACATAGTCCATGTAATAGAGAAGAAAAGAATAATAAAGAGTTACTCCATTCACTTAAGTTGAGTGGGTGTCTAGCCACTGAATGTATAAAAGTGTGGCGAGCCATTCTCTTTCACTGTCAGGCTCTATAAGGCTAATCAATGCTAACAGTCCTTGTCCATTTCTCTTCCAACAGTGTATGAATCTCTGTATCCGGTATGATGGATACTGCTCAGATAATGGCCGCTCGTAGGCTTAAACCTGGTTGATGCCATCGGAATTACTTTCGCAGAGCACTAGACGTTGTTAAATAATAATTGGTTATGTGCCACTTTGTTTATAATTTATTAGCCATTAACTGGTGAATTCTAGGTGCGCGCAATCAGAAATTTTCACAACATATATGTCTGTAGAGATTCCCAGGTTTTCTTTCACTGGAGCATCAACGTAAATCCTGGGACGGACTTGACAAGGAAGAAGTGATGGGGTGCTCCGTTTCTATTCTTTTCTTAGGGAAACGGGAATTTATGACGAGAAAATTTACAATGGCTACTCGAATAGATCACGGAACCTCGGTGAGTTTATGTGACCTGTTCAAAATTGACCACCTCGGGTGGTATGTTTGGAGACGAACGTTGGGCAAAAATGTCCACAGATTTGGAAAACTGTTAATTTTTTTTACAATGCACAATAGAACAGTCCGAGTAAAGTTAAATCATCGTGGTCCACCCAGTTTGCGGAACATTCGGATATAAACTAAGATAATGGAGGCCTGTTCGTGTCGTTGCTAGTCGCGTAGCATGCACAACGGAATATTCCATAATCATGTCCGAAAATGATAGACGAAACGTCAGTGACTTGCGACATATGCCCTCACTGTTTGTAATCTAGATCCACGTAACGCCATATTTCAAATGCCGATAGTCTAAATTTGTTTTTGTTTGAAATAAAACAAATGGGCAACTTAAATGAACAGGTTTTATGTGTGCACGTTATATAAGGACAGCCTAGTAAGAAGGAACGCCTTCATAAACATGAGGTTTTTATTCACGAATTGGTGGCACTTGATTAATTCTGTCAAAACATCATCTGTGTCCGGTGGACTTCAATGAAATATCTTCCCACAAGATTTCCATATAATTTTGATTTGACCTTGGCAATCCTGACCCCGAAGTACTGCAGTAATCTGATTTCAACAGAAGATTACGGTTAAACCTCAGTATATTAGTACTCGCATGCCTGAATAATGTGAGGGACGAACGTGTTCTGAAGGTATCTGACACAAATGCTAAAAAGGCAGTTAATTTTCCGAATGTCACTGAAACAAGAACAGCGTTTTTAAAGCACCACCAACATCTTAAAGCTCTGTTGTCTGTGAATCTGAGGGCTGCTTGTTTGTCAACAAATATGTTCTCACTTTCACTTCCCCTGACTTGTGATGTCGTTTTGTGCACTAAACTGTTTTGTATAGTTGAAAACACTTCACTGTTTCAGTAGTTAGCACAGATCATCTGAATAAACTGACAGTTTAGAGGGCACAATGCTATAAACTTCCTGATTTGCTCAACAAGGATGTTTTGCAGCAAAAACATTAAAACTACAATTCTTCTGTGGCGTTAGATCACAAGGAGATTAGGTAAACAAAAAAAACTGACAGTTGCCGAAACTCCTTTAAATTTCCCAATGTAATGTTACCGGTTGCTTTTTTCTCACAGTGACATAAAAATGTCAGCTGGAAAACAAGTGGAAACCTTCTGGAACTTGTGCCAGTGATAAAAATGTCATCTTGGTTCCGGTCAAACGAAAAGGTTACTTAGCAACGGCGGTTGGAACTGTGCTTATGACTTTAAATTTGACTGGACATCCGGTTCTAGGTTAGAACGACAGACAAGGAAATCCTATATCATATATTTAAAAGTTCACGTAACATTCAAGTTCGAAAGACTTAGTTTTCCTGTGTTCTAACTTACTTTGACTATACTGAGTATAGCAGAATTATACACTGAGAAGTGGTGTTTAGTGATGACATCAAAATGTTCCAGTTAAAGAAAGATTGTTTCCAATACCCGGTAATCTATACTCTCATGAACTATGGGAGTGTGGAATTATAATAAGTAGATTTTACAGGTTTGTAAAGTTAGAATACGGATCTCTGCATACCCCTTTCCTTCCTCGTCTTGTTGAGCGTTTTACTCATTTAGCTACACAGTTGATCTGTTCGGATCCGAAAGATTCATACGTAGGGGTAGTGTTGTACCCACAATGGGTAGTTACGTCCTCTACATGAGTGTGTCTGTGCGGTACACAAGTTTGGGTGGCACATCAGTCACGTGAGCTTGTCTCTTTGTTGTACGTAAACCAGTTCGGATTGAGTCATGTAGGCCCTCCTGCCTGGGCACTTTGTTCGCATAAGCATGCTCATTAGTCCACTACATGGTATATAAGCTTGCCGTACGGTTGTGCGTTCCTGTCGCGATATCCCGTTTACTTGTACGGCTATCGCACTTACTATGACGTATTACTGCAGTTTGCCAGTACGCAGTAGTTCTAACCCAGACGATATCGTGGAGACAACAAACGGTCTATAAATGTATGGTGAATAGTTATGGAGATGATCGATGGAAGAGTTGGAAATAACACTTACCGGCAGTTACATAAGCATCGGACATTGGACCGTACTGAAGCAACATGTTGACAGACATTTACATTTGGTGAAATGTATGAGTGGGCTATGAGAAGACCAGCAAAATCGTAGAGAAGATCACTTCCCATACATATGCCAGTTGAGCGGAGGTTTTAATTGTCCATTTAACGCAGCTCTGACCACATAATTAATGCAAGTTCTAACACCGAAAAAGATGCCATAGTTCATAAACCCATGAAAAGTTGTTTGTGCCGTCCACTTAAGACTACTGACAATTAGTGGGGGATTTTGGTTCTCATATAGATTGTACCTTACCCACAATTGATCACAGCTGTCGCATTCCCATAGACTTAACAGTCGCCCTTTTTCTACATGAAACACTAGTCAAGGGGCCATCGATGTGCGTTAACGGGACAGTTGCTGTGTCTCCTCTCGAGGTGATCGGACAATCAGAGTATTACTTACAAGTGAATGTGGCTGAGGGTTCGCATATGATGGATCAGACGTGCTCAGTGTTAGGTCAGTGGCGCAGTGGTCAACGCGGTTGCTTAATGAAAGTGTGGTCGCTGTTCTTGTCCCGGCCTTGACGAGATATAACAAGAGGGAAACTCGAGTCCAGTGCTTCTTTTCGAAAGGGGCCGATTGGAATGTTTATGGGAATGGGACAGCTGCGATCATTGATGATGTTCAGTCCATGTGTCTATCTAAGACTCAATGAAGTCTACAGATCAGTGGAGATGAAAAGAGAGGTTAGAAGAAATGTTCAGATGTCTAGTCTGCCTGATGATTGTAGATGGCGTCATAATTTTGCGATTTAGGTTGGCATAGGCAGTATGTGTTTGATAAACAGTTAGCGCAATTTACTATTGCTGCTTTGTACTGTAAAATCACAAGCGTTTCACTCATGAAGCTCACTTAATACTCCGGCTTGAAAGAATGCCAAATTAATTGTATGCTATCCACACCAAGTCCGGCACGAACGAAGTTAAACAGTTTGGACGTCGTGTTCAACATGTTACTGTTAACGTGGTTTCGATTACAACACCCATGAGGAAGGCCACTTGGGGTGGATGTAATGTCCAGTACTACGACTTGCTCTTAACGTTATATTCTCAATCCACTGATTAATGCTAGATTAAGTGTTTATTCTTGCGTGGCGGATAGTGACTTACTAGTCGATGATGTGTAGTGTAGGGTATGTATTGTTGAAGGCTGGGTCACTACCGACCAGACATCATCACCCTTTCGGGTACTGTGATATATTTGCTCCCAGTGCTCTTCTGCTGGCTCGTTTCCGAACACGACCTACAAGTAACAAATGGCTATTAAATATGGGGACAAGGCGGTAGGTTTGCTTACAAGTGCGGTCAGACCAGGGAACCAAACATATTAGATCGAACTTCGAGATTCACGATTTCTACCCCGTTTGCAATTTTTAAGAGATTGTGCACTTTGTATGCTAGCTAGAGTATTTGTTGGTCCATACCTCAGGCCTCTGCGGTACACTGAGAAAGTTGGGTTGGTGGCACCGAGGCATCAACAGCGCAAATCTCACGTAGAATATGAGTGACTTTATATTCCGTCCCAACAAACGGCAGGTAATTTTTTCTTCACATAGACAGGTACTGGAGATAGCTCGCGTTATCCTGCGAGGTTTGTTCCCTCAATAAGGTGTAATTCTCAGTCTATCTTATTACCTGCTTTGTTGAGTTTCGTAAATGGCGGTACTCCACGAAGCTTCCTATAAACAAGTGACGACATACTTCTGTGATGTTGTTAACTGCATTGGTTGGAAACGCCTTACTCAAAGCCCTCTTGATATTGCGTTCATTACAGTTGTCCATATCCTGCCGTGTTTTGATGATGAACTCAAGGTTAACTATCTGTGCCCAAAGTGCGTTGGCCAGTAAATCTTCTACTAGCTTGAATATAATACCAAGTGAGACTATTGGATGACATTTTGCTGAGTTGCCTTTACACACACCATCAGAAATATTATGAAAGTTTTACAGGCTTTCGGTGGATGACCTACAGGACAAGAAATATCATAGTGCATTAACTTACTTCTGCTATTCAAATGTGACGGTCACAATTTACTAAGTTTAAAATTTGGTGTAGGTTTCACGACATAAGAGAACGACATGATGGTCATACAGTGGTCTTGTCTCTGAGATTATCTTTTGTTTCCTATAAAGCAACTTCCACAGACTAGTCTACTTCGTTACACCTTATAAGTCGTGCTACTGAAAGAATACTGTCTGTTGAATAGTCGACAGGTCTAATAAGGATTGTTGTGGCCTACCGATAAATTACCAACGAACTGTTAGGACATACACAACGTGCACAATGGTATGTCAGCATAAACGGATGACATTAGCGATATGTGAAGTGTTCGACCGCAGAACACACACGGGGGTTATGAATAGCTCATAATACTTTGGATTGAAGATAAGCAGCTCGTTCACATGACGTTACTGTGGATAGATGCATACAGTCTAGGATGGCCAAGGTTTATTGGCCACAATAGCGGAGTATTTTTCGAGCTGAGGAGACTAAATGCATTACCCACTGTTCATACTTAATTTGACCATTAAACAAAAATTTCACAAATCAGTGCAGAGGCAGCTGACTGATGATTCCAAGTACATCGACGTAGACGTTGCAAGTAGTTCGTTTATTTTTAATGGTCGTTTACATTCATTATACGTTTGTATAGGTTCAGAGAATGGAGACAACATACTGAAGCAAACGAACTCACACGGGTAGATATAAAGATGGAGGAAACGGTTTTGGTACCATGGCAACCAGTTTGATTGCTTCAGCATTTCCCTTCAGCAGAGACCTACGTCTGAAACCTACCTAGAAACGCATCAGGTAGAGAAAGCACCTTTCGGCTGCGATTTCATTTTAAGATCACAAATCAGGTGGCTTCTGTTAGCTGTTTAACGATCAAAGACACCGGGTCTCTGTTCTAGGCTTAAGATACTGACTAGTTTTGTGTCATCACATGTAATAGCTATTTGGGTATGACAGATTTAAGTGAACAGGTAGACGATGTGTAAGTCACGGTTTTCCGCGAACGAATGCTCACGTCAAAAACGATCAAGTATGCATGATGTTCAATTTATATTGCTGAAGTTGTCAGATATACAAGCGTTCAACGCTTAGAGTGGAACGCATCAATATGTGTTGCTGTCGTGTTGCTGTGTTGTGAACGACACTCACAACGGTACGTAGCACAGTACTCCATTGCGAAAATCTAGTCATGATAATTGTGTGATCAGTGACAGAATAGTAGACACGCTTGCGTCATAGGAACGTGAAACAGAGTTCAAAATTCGGTCATCACAGGGGTGGACATTGCTGTTGAGCTTTGGCGAATACAAACCCCAGGTATACTGTTATTTTTAGAACAGGACCTGCTGAAATATTTTTCTCAGTGAGGACGCCTCGTTCTAACCTGAGGGGCAGTCATGGTAAGACATAAACACCACCACTGTTCATCCCGTCCCTTAATTGTCTTGAGTTAATTCAGTTGAAATTTGTGGATATTATGTATACATGTTCGGAAAAGACAAGTTAAAGCAGTGTCACGTGATGAACCGGAACCTTTTTCTCAGCATCTTAGTAAGGGATATCACTGATATCAGTATTCAGACAAACTCAGCATGTCTAACTGTACACTTTTCTCGCAAAAGTTATCAAGCATTAAGTTGAAAAGTGTACTGCATTAAAAAAGAGGAACCACGCATTTTGGTAGGTTATGTAGTGCGTTACGCATATGTGGAAAACAAATGGTTTGAATTCAGACTCAATGGGACAAGAGTTAATACCTTGAGGGACGTGACATTTTACCAGTTTGACTAAGGGAAGGTGGCACTGGCAAAATTCAGGGTGTTTTATGACTTCTGTTGTACAGTTATCGCTACCATTTACAGAGAACTATCCTATCCTAAGCTTGCGTAACTAGTGTTGCGAATTGTAAATGCAGTCGACCAAAAGTGTAATACATGGTTATTAATAGGCAGATTTACGTGGACAGAGTACTGCACAGGCACTTTAAGCAACGTTATTTTTAGTAGATATTTCAGAATGGTCACAAACAAACCTGAAGTGGTTTTTGTGGTCACTGTTAAATAACTATTGCAATACGGCTGATTCTACTCTTTCTTCGACTCATGAGGTGGAGATAATCGAACAAGTATTCGAATCGACCGCGTTCTTGCTATGAGTCAAGTCTCCTGTATTCACAATACTATCGATCTCCTGCTTAAAATAAATTGTTTTACTTGAAAAATTCCAAACAGTTTAATTGATAAAGAAAACTTCATGAGTAGTTTCAGTAAATAACAAGAGACCTAAATATCTTTAGTGACTCGGGTAGATTGTGGTTCATTGCGTTGGAAAACGAGAACAAGCCGCCTCTGATAAGTTGTTTCAGACAAGTAAGTTGGACTTTGTGCAATGCACTGTGCTTACATGTTCCCAGTGATTCCGTTAAGTTTGAGCTTATGGTAAAATCCTCAAGCCACAATCAATTATGAGCAGCTACTAACCTACATGTTAAATCGACAGTAATTAGTTCATTATAACTTACAATGACAATCCGGAAACTCGTTTTTGTTTGCATTTCCTGTTTGAATTCACAAAACGAGGAAATCTACCTTCAAATACAAGCACAATAAAATGGATTAAAGGAAATGAAATCGAATAGGCAAAACCAACGGATGTTAGGCGATTACAGTTGAAAAACTCTCAGGCTCAGAAAAAATTTCAATTTCAGTTGACTAATCGTCACAATTTCAGCTGAACAGAAAATGCAAATTACTGCGATGTAATTTGATTCAATTTATGGAAGCGATCGATTAGTGTGATTGAATCAGACAGGGTCTAACCACTTTTCTATTCTAAAAAGTGTTTCTTTTCTTCAACTCTTTCAGCTGTTGCGAATAATCATTGTTGACTGATGAAATTCCACTGCAGACGCATTTGCAAATCTCTGGAGACGTTAGCTGAAGAAACAGACCTTGAACACCTATGTGTATTCACTGTTACACTTGATAAGACACAGTTGGAAGCATTGCTATCAGATTTTGTTAGTAAAGTTCGTAGTAGAGTATTTTTGCGGAAAGTTCTTTTGAAGATCGTCTGAAGCACATACTGATTGTAACTTCGGAAACTCAAATATTTATGACCATGAATTCGGAGGCCCAGTAGTACTGTCGGGGGTTTTATAAGGACACCACTAAGAGATGTTTGAGTCCCCGTCGGGAATCAGAGAAAAGCTAACACTGAGTAAACGGCAGTTAAAACTATCCGCTACGATAGTACTGAATAACTTGTAAAGTGCCCAGGAGATTCTATTCATAATGAACAACGGACACACCTTTCAAGTTATCGATAAAGCACAAAAACTACTTCAGACTGATTCAGTACTTTCAATTATTACATTCATGCTGAATAACTGATGAAGGTAGTTCTGATTAGACCAAACATGGTTGCCAATCAACAACGCATTTCTGAAGTTTGTGAATAACCAACAAACGGGAAATTCTGTTTGAATCTAACAGTGAGTTAAGTCCAACAAGATGTCCCACCCAAATCTTTAGGTCAAAGGATAATGTCACAAAACCGAAATGTCAGTTGATCTGCCCTCGTAGACTTGGTCCACTTAAGTGAATTTATTGATTAGACTATTCCAACAAATAAACGCATGGGTTTGGCGGAGGCTCATGCGTAAGTTATCAACCTCCATTTGAGCAAAAACATAGAAGTTAGGAACAAAACTGTGGAGAATACAACGCTGTCGCTTCACTATCTAATGATCTATTGGACACAATGCTGTAGCTAGGTTCGATGAGGTTACACACTACTTCCAAAAAAAAACACTATTCAGCAGGTAGTTTATGTAACCACTTGAGGTGTCTGGCCACCGTGCTTGCCAATCTTTTTAGTCTTATGATAACAGGCTTATTAGCTACGTAGAGTTCCATGGTGTTACATTATGCAAGATCTATATGAATGATATCTTCATATTCACACATTTTTAAGGAGGATGGGATGTAGTATTAAGAAAGCTATTCAGCAAATGTGAAGGCTGGATGAAAAGAGGAAAAGAGGGTCATTTATCCTTTTAAAATATGCTGATCAATCGTAGACAGGTGTTCTTCTGTCTTGAGTCTACATGGTCTAGTCATTGTGAACTGTATTCTTGCGCTGAACTAGTGGACTTTGGTGAAAGTCTCGTTCGCACTTTTAGCGTACAATTTTCAGACCGGAAAACACTTGGGTTGCTGGCGATTACGCAACCGAATCTCTGATATTGAACAGAACTTATCATACCACACAATTAGAACAGGAGATTACTGAAGATGATTACTAAGGCGGAGAATAAAGCGTCTTCATAGAGTCAGGTCGATTGGTGAAAATAGTTTACTAATGTGTACAAAACCTCTGGTCCTATCGGTCGGACCCTCAAGGTACTGTTACACTTGATCATACAAGGGAAGCATATGGACGTCAAATCACATCGTATACAACAAGCCGCGTACAAACTTAATGTCGGTTATATAAGGAAAACCAACAATTGTTTGAAGTCTAAGATTCTGCAGTACCTGTTGACATGGCATCGGAAAATGTCTCCATATTTTGCTTCATTCTTAACGGCGCATATAAACTTCAGATATTGCCTGTGGTTAGGTATATACAAACCATGTGCCATCGGATTAATATCGCTGCGACATTCAGGATTACATTGCGTTAAAACATCGCTTACTGCGTTACTCTGAGATCGTCCATAAACCTAAAATATCTGCGGATTTACTGGTCAAACACTCATGTCTGCCTCCAATTCAATTTCATATTTTCTTATCCAACCTATCCTTCTGTGGTTAAGGTCACAAACGAAAGAGGCCTCGAATTGTCAACAAGAAGTGTGCCACGTCAGCAAGACGTGACCACGTTGTTCCACAGGTTGGACGGTTATGCTTGGTCACACCAATTAACTCATTGAATTGTTAAGAAAATAAAAATTCAGATAATATGTTTGGATTTCGATCATCCCGGCTGTCGATTAGGTGCGATACGTAACTTTTTGTGATGCGGCGGCATAAATGTGGTATACCATCTGGAACGCTTTATCTGCGTATTTGTCTAGCACAGTCAATAAAATGAGTCAATGCGGATGAGCTGATGTTCCATCTTGTCTCAGAGCTAAGTTGGTGTTTGTGAATCTTTTCCGACCTGTGCTTGTGGGTGTTGCTCACATAGTGAACCGCAGCAACAGTAAAGAAAGTTACGAGAATTTTGTGGCGCGCCACCCTTCAACTAATGTTCTCCCATGTTTTAAGTAGATTGTAACAACTGAGAATGCAACGTAATTTGTTCTGATCACATTGTTCACTCCTTCATTACGCCCCTATGGGTGACGATACTGAGTGAACGCCTCTTATCAACATACCTACTAACCACTGCGTTTGTTTTTGTTGAAAATGTTTTTACGCCTGTTTCAGGATAGGCACAAATGCAAGAAGCCGATATAGATTTTTCAACTCTGCTTTAGTTGCCATTCGTAAAAGCCTGTGCTTCGTCCACGGTCACATTTGTGACTGGTGGGCATACAGTTATGAAAACAGATATTGACCGCCCTAGATTTTCTTCTTAAACATACCTCGTTGAAATAACCCGTCCAATTTGTCTGTGGTTATCACATCCACAAGTAGCAATCTCACATTAGCTTATTACTTCAAGGCGTAGATAATGATATTATGTGCCTTCTTATGTTTTATTAGCGGTTTCTGCGTGCTCTTCCGACTGAACACTGCATAGAAAATTGTATCTGCCTGTTTTCGGTAATGGTTGATTCTCTTGACAACTTCATGCAGCATGCTATTATCAAGCATGCTAGCGACCCTAAACCAATGACCAAAGTCGACTAGTACCTAAGGATACCTAAGGCCTAGTTTATTCGTAATCCTAATCACATCAAAGTCATATTCATTATTTATCCAATCTCATTGCCCACTGCATTTTTGGTCAATACTCTACCAGTCATTAGGTAATGTTATCTAGCTGTGCCGGCTGAATCTTTGTTTCCCAGAATTTATTACGAGGAGATTCTGTTATCCAAACCCTACTTCTGCGTTAGAGGACGTTTATCGAATACAAAATGGGAATAACCTTTCGTTTCAATGCATCACAATCTCTATACTTACCAGTTTCAACATACATGGCAGAAGAACTCAGTATTATAGAAACTTTTAATACCTTTTACAACCCAGCACAAAGGCACATGTAGGCAGAAACGTGTTCAGGCACACTGTTATTGAGTATGAACGAAGCTGAAAAGGCCTTGAAGGGGATCATTGCACCGATGTGCATAACATACCTGATGGGGACAATGATATTTGGTTTGTAGACCTTGTCGCATGAATCAAAGAGAATAATTAGAGCCCACTGACCACATTCCCTACATAAAACTTCGTCTGTTAGAAATAAGAAAGAAAAATGTTTAGTGGGAAAGTTTCTGTAACATAAACAGCCCATAATTTGCCCGAATTTGCAATTTCGAAATTTTCCTCCTACAAAGCACTGTCCTTTCTGAGTTAGTTGTCACACTCAGCTGAATGAGAACCTGTATGAGGGATAAGGCGCGTTACTAACTTTACTCATACTCACTTGACACATTCATTCTGGTCACTTGGCGTGTATGTCCAACAGAATTCTTTTTCGGTGTGACAGTGTGGTTGACAGTAAAAAGACCACACGCTGGTCCTGTTACTTTATGTCCACCCTTTCTATACACTGCTCAACACCGAGGTAAAAGAACATAGACAAAGATAATTCTCCAATTGAGGGATTTGTGAGGACTAATTAAGTAGTTTGTTGAACTTAGTGGACAGCCTGTGATCAAAGCTTTCCACAGGTATGGAGAAAAGGAGTTGTGTACAAACAACCGGACTGGAAACAGAATAATTAGTTCCCCTTTTGAAAATCAATCACAGTGGTTGTTTTTATTTTTCAATTAAAACTAGCTTAGGTTTAACGCACCAGAGGCTTTTCCAGAACAAATAGAGAATAGACTGTTTCTTCTGATAACCTAGTTTCATATTTCAAGAAAGGTCACCTTCTCGCCTGATTTAAGAATCACAATTGCTTTGTGTAGGTTTCCCAAAAGAACGTGGTTTTGTTAACTAACGACGAAAATGTATATCCTTCAAAGGTCAGTGTTCGAAACGAAATCAATGAAAACGACATCACGCTTATTAAAGAAAACTATGTGGAAGTTCATCATTTGAGAAAGATTTTAGACAGAAGCCATTACAGATACCGTGTACATGTATGACATACCTTTGAGAAACGGTGGTTTTCGGTTATTCATCGTCAGGCCAATTAAATAACATTTATATGAAACACAATTGTCAGGGCGAAACAAACAAAAACAAATAACAAGTTGAAGTGAGGTCGGACATGTCATAGGCAAACACGGAGACAGCGTTTTGATACGATTACGTCACAATTATGACGCAACTGGAACCACGGCGCCTTGATCGGTCTTGGTTTGGGTGGTTGGCCATCGCAACTTCGACGTCTGAACTACGCGCTTCTGTGCACACAAGGGTGGATTTCTTGATCAAATTCCACTCGCTTCAGCCGTGGCAAAATTTCGGCTTCTGACAGCTTTTGGGTGACCGCCGTTGACTCGGTAAGCCGGACGATAAAAGAGTTCAGATTGATAGTATTAGGTGTATCAACGAGTTGTGCAACAATTGCGCTGGTAATTGTTTTGATGACTCCGCTGCTGATCCAGGCTGGATGATGCTCACGGATGCGTTCAGATAAGCGCCTGGTCATGTGAACCATGTAACTAGTCCCACAGGAACAAGTAAATGAGTATACACAAAAAGAAGCCGCGGAAACGGGCACTGTCTCCTTTAACCGTAAACACAAAGCTGGAGTAGAGTTGAAACAGACGCAGAATTTCCCAGCATGACAATGTTAAGTCTCCTAGTGACTGCTTCGACAAGCGTATTCATTTTGAAAGGTAATGAGACAAATACTGCCTTCTTGAAGGATTTGACGAAAAATCTGTCGAGGGAGTCCACTCTAGTATGTGAGTGACTGATGTATTCCCATTCAACCCATATAAAGTAGGATCGACTTATCACACGTGAATGCGCAGCCACATTCACCTGAGACTGACAGATTGCTTGACCGCATGCAGAGAAGATCCACCACCTTCCTGTTAATTTCTATCAACGACTCTTTTGTCTAGGAATTCTCTTAAGGTTAAAGTCATAAGAATAATCAAGCTCTTTTAACAATATTTTCATTATTAATAAGTACTAGAAGATATTTGATGGATATAAGTTAAATATCACGTACAATTGATCGTGACTGGAGTTCAACTCTCAACTAAGCTGAAAGGCCTACACCCACCTGTCTGCATTCATCACCACATAGCAAGCGTGAAAAGTTTACAAACCAGAGGAAGCTTAGAAAGCTAGTGTACAACCTAATCTGTGTTGAACGGTTTAGAAAGAACAGACAGAGCACAAACGTGTTTTACTTTCACTGAACGGGACCGAGAACGAAAAAAATCGGGGAATGATTAGCGGAATAGCAACTCGACCATTATCAATCAAACACACAGAGCTTGCACTGTAACATTCGGCAGATAACGCCAAGCTAAAATCAGCAGTGAGTGAACAATGACTTCTCCATTCTACCACAATGATTCTGAAAGTCACGCTAGTTGAGGATTCGGTTTGGTATCTGGAATATATAAGTCAACTCTGCTCTTGAATACAACTGCCGATAAGTTAACTACCACAGATTCTGGTAAGTAGTTACAGATTGGACACACCTAGGCGTTAAGATTGTCTTTTGCAAGTGGAACAGCTTATCTGACGTAGTTTCAACGGATCACCTTGTTGGTGACTAGTTTTACTGAACACAAGTATATTCTTTAAAGAATGTTACGGTTGCTGGGTGGAACAATACATCAAAATTGAAATAACCTAAATCCCTGAACCTTCACTACTGATTCAAACCATGCTTAGCTGGGTCAATGAAGACAGTAACTTCAGCCTACTGAGAAGTCCTGATCATGGGATTATCGATTGGATAGGACAGATTGATGCTGTTCATTCCCTTTTCGAACTGACCGAGCTAGCTGAACACTAGTCATACAAGGTTGTGGTTGAGTGTTTGGGTTTGATTATTCGGTCATGCCTATTGTGGGGTTGCTGGCGTTGTGGTTAACACGCTAGTTTCATAAGCATAAGGGTCATAGTGCAGAGCTTTAATCCGGACAAGGATATGTATTACTGATGAGTTCTAATAAGAGCAAAACTCGAGTCAAGTGCTTCCTTTCGAATTGGGCTAGCAGAAAGGCTTAACTGAATGAAAAGGCTGCGATCAAGTGGGGATAGTGTTCCATTTTGAAATAAAATCTGATATGCTGATAGCCTGTTCAGAACTGCCCCAATTTAGACATCATGTCTGGGTGAGGCTGGGAATGTGGTGTCGTAACTGAGTTTGTTGTATTACGTTGTACCTACTGCATAAGAATAATATCTTTCAGGAGATACGAACCGTTGGCTTGGATATTTAGCTCAAGATAGGGATGAACTAGAGAACTGAGCATAATATCAAAACAGCTTACGTAAAATCTTCTAAGTTGCCTGATAAGAGTCTCAAATACTGAGATATATTTCTTTGCTACTGACAAAATATCGTGAGGCTAGTTAAAGTCAGTTGTGACATCCGTGTCAATCTCGAACTGGCCTCTACTGGTACTTAGAGTGTACGCTGTGTGGTCCTAATTGGGGGAGGTGCATCAGTTTACATCCTCTTCTACCCATCAGTAATTTGCATTTATCCATGTTAAATGGGAAGCGCTTGTTTTTAGCTCACCGGTGTTATCTTCGTAAATCACACAGCAGATCCAGTCACATTGTCCAGTATCATCCGAATTTTAATGCCATCAGTATATAATGGCAATGGAAAATCGACAAACTGTGAGATTTCGCGTGCAGACAAACTAAAGAGCAGAGGCATTAGTATGAAATCTTACGGCACAGTGCTAGTCGCATAATACCAATCTGAAAACTCCTTCATCTGGACATTGAGGTGTTGGTCTTGGAGATGATTTATGACCCACAGGAGTAGGAGGTTTTTCATACCATAATTAATGAGCTTCAAGCAGAGCGCTGAATAATCTACTCATCGATCGAATGTCTTAGAAACATCGGGACAACCCATGTCAGCTGATTTGCGTTCGTCCGCCTCCCCTGTCCAGTCACTTCCAATAGCATATGAATACATACCACAAGAGAATCCGTCTCGAAATCCGTATCGACTCTTAGAAAGCAGTGCAAACGGGGTGGTGTGCTTACGTACTTGGTGGTCAGTGGAACTCTTCATGAATTTCAAAACATCCAGTGATACTGCAACCTGCCTGTAATTGGTGGACTCATTGCGACCACTGTCTTCAAAGAAGGATAACATAGGGCATATCGTCCAGGCTTTGTTAAGCTTACCTTTTAGGAGAGTTCGGTTAAACAACCCACTGAGTGGTCATCATTTTTTTAACACAATCCTTTAATGCTAGAGATTAGAACCACAATTCTTACCTTTGCAAAACTATGTTAATTTTTGGAACGTGCTTCTTGCTGAAAGTAATTGTTCTCATGACATCGTTAGTGTTGACATGGGTACTGACGCTGTGGAGCTGGTAACGAACACTCTCATATATTGGTTGCCGAGACCATTGACGGCTTCCTTATTTGAGGAAGTAAATCCACTTGTGTGGCGCAGATAAAAAGTTGCGTGGAGGGTTTGGTGTTGAGTGTAACAGTAGTGTAGAACATTGTTGGTCTGTCACCAAACTGACTGGTCAGATCTAGCTGGTACTGACGTTTGGCAACCCGTACAGTTCTTGCTGTTTGGTTTTAGACCATGCAGTACCCACTGTATGCTTTTTCAACTCATTCCAAATGATAAGTTTTCCAGGCTGAACTCTTCACTGTCAGTATGTAATTTGTGCAACGCCACAGTTGGTTTTAGAACGTGGGCCATCTAAATTGCTTCACCGGAAAATCATCATCATCATCATAGTCATAATCATCCTCGGTACAACGGCTCTGAGTCTTAACCAGAATGTTTTACGGCTGGAGTCGCTGCTCACCTCGGCAACGACGTAAGATATTCTAGAAGACGTCGATAAAAAGATTAAACGTTAGTTAAAGGTAAGTAGGAGGAAGAACCAGAAATGTTATGAATACAGATATTTCACTGACTGCGAGAAGCTGCCATCTTGGGTAGCGTTTTTAGCCAGCAGTTTGAGTGATCACGAGGGACATAGCCAAGAAGACGACACCTATCCACCTTGCTCAACGGGACAGTGACATTATTCATGTTTCGTGACCAATTTATTACTTGACCACTATGCGGTTTTACCCAACTGTCGGAGACAGGTACTAATGCCCCGGTACGGCAAACGCTCAGCTGGCAAGCGGATTGTGTGATCCAACCAACACAAACTGTGTAGCGTGTCTAGTCGACTATTTGATCGCACAGCCCTAGAGTTCCGGTATACGCGCCAGCGAACTGCTACATTGCTCACGCGATCATTCTACCTGATGTGGGCTGATTGGCGGAGACGGCGATGACCAAGCACAGCAAGTCTGTTAGTATATTAGTCGCATAGGCCACTTTACCTGGTCATAAATGAAAACAGAGGGCACATATGCATTATAACCCTTTTCTTTCATTGCTGGCCGGAAGTCTATTTGACGCAACAGATAACACAAATAAACAAAGACAAGTTGTACCTTTCATCTCCTCGCCAACATCTCATCAGCAATATGACAGGCTGGTGAGATAGTGTCCTGTAAGTGTGTGAAATTGTATGCACACTCAGCTGGACTGACTGGAAATGCCCTAGTCTTGAAGCAGTACTTTACACATTGAAGGTGTGAAGGGCATCCCACACAAATAAGCCCGGTCATTCATCTTGTTGAGCATGGTCTACATGTCTTCGGCAAGGGAACTAAATAAACGATTGTCACTTGAATACTCAGTGTCAACCAACACAGCGCCAGGAACAAACTCACCATTAAGCTCGCTGAACACCTCAAGCGCGCCTCCCAGAATGTTGTCCATGACAAAACTGAACAGGAAGGGCGATATTAGACGCCTTTGACGAACACTACCAGAGGCGATGAACCTCACAGGCAATTTCCCATAAATCTTCATCCTGCTTGCACAATGATCTCAGCAACTTCACACATTCCCCCGAAACTTCTTTATGAAGAAGGCAGATCCAGAGAACGTTACGAGCAATTGAATCAAAGACAGTTTTTAGGTCTATACAGACCACAACCGTTGGCTGCGTGTAAAGATGTCAATGGCGTCGTAACGCGAGGCTCTGCTGACATATACCAGATATCTCTTGAAATTCATGTCAATATAATCAATATACAAAGCTTTTCTGATTTGCGCCGACAGGCGATGTATTGAGTCAGATAGCACATAAGCGACTGTTACCTGGGATCCAATCGAGCAAACACTGTTCTGCTTTGAAACTCAGTGAGGTTCCCACCCAACTTGACAATGAGATTTAACTTCGGTCTTCCCAGAAACACTGAATGAGAGGCGCTTGGATCGACAGTTATCTAGAGGCAAGCTCAAGCTCATAACGGTGGTAAAATCGTAGATTCGTTTCTCCGACATGTGGCAAACCAGATCCACACCTGAGACAGTACTTGCTACAGCAGCGTACTGACCGACTTGTCAGGCAGTTGGCAGAATGAAGACGCCAGTGTTTACTGGTGATCTTGGTTTTAGAAGACAACGATCACCCGATGGCACATGGAAGGTAGAAAAATTGGGGGTGGGATGGGGTAAATAGAAGAGATAGGAGTATTGAGTGAATATTGTCAATGTTGGGAGAACGGTATCTTCTACAATCTTCCGGTCGTTTATGCTGTGGAAGGGGGTTGACTTGATGGACTACACTCCGAGTCTCCGACTTGAAAGTTTGGCATGCCACACAACAGGATACAGGGTTTTCTTCGGGGATCTAACCAGCAGTTTTGGCGCGAAAGTTTGATTTATCTGACAATGAGGGTGTAGTGAATAAGACAGTGATATCTCACTCTGATCACTGCTGGATGTAATAAAAGCTACATCAACCCATTGAAATATACAGGATATTTTTGACTGTTGTGGATAGTAAACCAGAGGTGAAGATCAATCGTTAAAGGATCGATTACTCTTTGTTTGAGGACATCGTTTTCCTAATACTCCTCTTCCTTAGTCGGAAGACAACGGTATCGCAACCATAAACATAGTCCTGCTGTATGCTCATAGTAACGTGCTTTACTACTTAAGCACCCCTATGCGGTCAGTAATGAGACCAACAATCCTGTAAGTACACCTGTGTTTCGTCTGATTGCACATCTGGCTTGCTTGACATGGCTGTACCTGGAAGGGCTGAAATTGTAAACAGCACAACCCTCCTGATCGATGCAGTGCACAAGCCTGACCAACACCTGAAGGTAGCAAAGTAGATCAGACATTAACACACCAGTCAGTGACCTAAGGACCTGCGTGTACCGTGAACTACCAGTGCCCGATATGATGAGCAATCCTAACAGCAGGTATCCAAATCGCCTTGAAAAAGATTCTTTTTTACAAAGTATAGTCTAAAAGAATATTTCTACTCCACCTAGTAATCTAAATGTGATGACACCGTGGCAACAATGTCCAGGAGGGACATTAATTTACGAGTCGCTGATCACGTGATTTTCGCCGGTGATGATATAATCCGGGATTGAAATTTTCTGAGACCTTCTATTGCGTGAAAGCTCTGACGTTTGCCGTTAATTGAGAGGTCATGACCGCATCGTAAACTTCATGTACAGATGATTAAAGTTCAACAAAAACTATCCAGGGTGAAGGTCTATCTCAAGAGAAATAAAATTGTAAGTGAGTAGAACCTGTGAGATTTCTACGTAGGTAAGTCTGAGTACGCAGTTAATAAGTCTTTAAGCAGCTAGATAAACGAGGTTCAGACAATCGAATAATTCGTTAAACATACAATCAGTCAGACGATTTAAGGTGAGCTAAAAGCAATACGGTGGTTTATCACAAATGTCTTGTGCTGGCAGTCACTATAAAGTACGACACTTCCGTGTTTTGCACATTGGCGCTCATGGCGGTACACAGTCACACCTAGTACGTTAAATTCCTTGTATTTAACATCTGCCATACACCAGGATTTCACTATATCGACAATGGATGGTTTTAATGCGTCACATACAATTCGAAGTTTCTAATTTTTGAAACGAGATGCGGCACCTTTATGCAAACAATTGATAGAGATAACAACAAGCGCCCTTTACATGAGACTACCTCAATTCGTTTAGGAAACTGTGCTTTTCATTGTCGGAAAATGGGGCTCGTGCTGCATCCTGTGCTGCGTCCCGTTTTTAGTTTGTGGATGTAAAGTGACCGTTGAAATATCCCTCAAAAATTGAGAGCGGCTTTGAGTAGATTATACATTTGGAGTACCATATAACTCAGAAATGTTTAATCTTGTATTCGAAGGCATATACGCAGGAATAGAGGTCAGATGTGCATGCCTAAGTAGCCTATTGGCACCAGCCACTTGGAGACCAGACGTCCCATATTCGGTCGTCATAAGTATATACTAGTCCACCTAATAAGCAGTACGGTAATTCTGTCAGATTATGAGAGAAGGATTTGCAAAATGTCTCGGCTTCAGCTGGATTCGAACCATCGACAGAAACGACACGTCCACTAGTAGCAAGCGCTGTAAGAACTAAGCACTATAGTCAAACAGGGGGTTCAGAATTTTCATATACAGGCACAGTTACCCAACTAACAATTTGTGTCTTAGATGCTGGTTTGCTAATTACGGTACGTCCTAAGCAGTATCAGTAAAGTCGCCAAACAAAGAAAATGTGCTGAAAATAACGATCAAATTGAGTTAGTGCACTCATTAAAAATTCGGACGAAGTACACGGCTGGAACCCGTTCGTGTCTCAGCGAAGTGTTAACTGGATTCCAGTAGACATTGACGTGGTGATCTACAAGCAACTGCTTCTGTTCACCGGTGCACGAGAGACACAGAAAAGTTGCGTTTGTATATGTGGAGGGTTTTGCTCTCTTGTTAGCTCGAGTGAAGACACTGTGTGGAATCATGTGTCATAGGCTAATGTTCAAGCTCAGATTAGATGTGCGCATGTTGGCCTGTATATGTGCGTACACGTGAATCAGTGCATGCATTCTCCGGGAAAGGGCATTGTTCCTACATCTGGAATCCTCGTCAGTAGAGACACTGTTGATGGCTGCATAGACTTATGTTAATTAGGCATCACTCTGGAAACAGACCTGTCTTTGTGAGATTTCTACACCATATTTAAAACGAATAGAGTCAAACTGTCTGGACGTTGTGTTTAGCACCTTACTGGTAAATCGACTGAGGATAACACAACGTTACTAGCAAGTTGTAATGCTCTGAGTTTCAACCACGTCGAGTGACCTACCTCAGGAGTGTTGCAATTGACCTGTCCCTAGGTTGCGAGTTCCCAGCGAGTGTGGCAGAGGTTAGCAATGCTTTCGGGACTCTTGAAAGACATGTCTGTAAAACCACAGCCTGAAAGTGAAAACTTGTTTACCGTTCAGTGGTGCTATCTACGCCGTTGTACGGCAGTGAAACTTGGATAATTTATCAACGGAATGTGCAGTATCTGGGTCTTCTCCATCTGCAAGATATAAGACGCATGTTAGGTATTCAGCGGTCGGACCTGTTTCTAAAGACAGAGTAACTTCGCCGAGCGGACGTGGATGAGGTGGAAGCCATGCTGATACTCACTCAGCTTCGTTGGCCAGGATACGTTCGTAGGATGAGAGACGAGCGGATTCCGAAGAATCTCCTTGTCCGGCAAATAGAAGTAGTTGAGCGAAATCATCGTGGCCAAAAGGTGTGACAGCTGTACGTTATTCAAATGTCTTTCCCGTTGTAATATCGATTTTGGATCCTAAGGGAATTAATTTTGAACGCGCCGGAGGGAGATCCAAAAGTTTAGCGGACAACAGTCGCACAACTGTGAATTGCACTCAGCCGTACGCAAAGGAATTGTAGGTGTTGCAAGTCATGATGATATGACTACATGGCGTTGCGATGCATGCGGCTACGAATTTTGTTAGATCACCTGCATACTCCTAGTACACCGTCAATAAAGAGGCGGCAAGTACATTAAGTACAAGCAAGGTATGTCAGTCCTATCTGTTTTTCGGTGTCGTTCGCTAGGCCGCCCTCTCACCTTCCCAGAAATCTGGTTCAGTCTGACATTCTACCTTCTCTCTTTTTCAGCATTGGGGGCACATTGTATGTTGCAGGTCTTGTTTTTTCGGGCTCAACTTGAAATCTCTTTTTTTCTTCCTAATATTATCTGAAGTGCAGCCATATGTACTTCCACGGTGAACCGCTTTTTGCCTGGTATATTCAATATAGTTTTGCTCAGCCTACAATTTGTCACTGAGATGTTTATATTTCGTTTCCGAGAGACAAAGGTTTCATTTTCCTAATAACCCATTATCTGGCTAACCAAAATTAACCAGTTGGACTACAAAGGATTCCACCTAAGTGCTTTCTAGTGGCATTCCCTTGAATTTACACTCAATATGTGACGTGTGAGAAAAACCACAACCGGCGTAGCGCAAACCACTGGTGGTAAGTGTTACACGCTGACATTCTTTGGCTTTAGTTACTGTGACAGGCTAATCCGAATTAGATGCCGCCAATTACATGTGCGTAGCACTGAGTGCAGTGATGTGGGCAAATCGAGATAAGTTGATTAGGATTTGTGCAGTGCATGAACGTGAGGAACGCCCATCAGCGACTGTGTATGGCATTACGTTCTCACCATATACTACCGCATGTTGGTTTGGACGTATAAACATGATCCATCCACTTTGTGATGCTACAGTGTCACATGGAATCCACAATATGATTAAGAGAATTGATTACCCGGGTCAAATTTCTCAAACTTGTTGAAATCGTGGAGTGCGCCGGTACAATTTTCCGTAGTTTGGAGAGAGGTTAGATTGTGAATTGCAAAACATTTGTGCATTCTATTTTGATTTACGTTTTTATGGTCATTCATAATGTTTTAACAATTTTGTGGACGTCTGGAGGTATTTTAGTCGAATTTTCAGAACTTTCGTGCATAATCTGCTTTGGAATCAATATTTAGTCTACTTCACTTTCGTCACTAAAAGAATCTCGGAGCAGTCTTTAAAAGTTGCTGTATTTCCCGTTGGCGTGTCGACGGAGAAGCCGTAAAAGTATGATGTAAATGCTGACCAAACCCACTGTCCTGAGATGCTTGACATGGAGAGACCGATGTGCAGGTGAAACTCTCAGGCTAAATCCTCTCGGCATCAAAAATGCTCAAGAACTATCTGAGGTTATGTTTTCCCTGACAAGCCGACTCACTCATTTCCATTTCTTCTTTCTAGGTTCCAAGTTTATTCTTCTTGAAGCCGAGATAACCAGTAGACATTGATGCTTTTGTTGTCTGCACTGTCTAGTAGGTGGTTTTGTAACCTACCTCGGATAGCACATTCTCGCGTCCGGTACTAGATGGTTGCTGTTTCTAAAATTGTCGTTCACTTAGTTTCGCTCTTGGATAATGCTCTGCGGCAGCGGGCAATGAAATTTAACTGTGATCAAGCTAGAGTAAAGATTGTATCAAGCTTTAAGACAGAGTAAAGTTTCTCTGACTTGATACCTGTGAATGGTGGCCGGGGTGCGGGGTGATTCGAAACTTCGGTTATAGTTTGTCAACACTGACCAAGAAAACGGTGTTTCTTTGTCATATATAAAACCACTCAGAACAAAAATATTGTCAATGCTGTTAGCAAGGCTTTTAATGATGTTCTGTTCTATCTTTGGGGAAAAAGTAGACATTATGACGCAGCTTCGCTTTCTGACAATATGAACGAGCAGCCGCGCTGTTCTCCACCGAAGGGAAGTTACTGGGTTATATGTTCACCTCCAGGCATTCAGCCGTTAAAATTATACATATTTCGTGGACTCCATATATAAACTCGCGCATTTCAGCAAGAAAGACAACAACACGCCATGTGCGACTCAACAGTGCACGCAAGTTGACCGTATCGACATCAGCCGTCCGTGTTGCCATTCCATTAATGGACCCTAGTTTATTTTGAAGTAACTATCTTGGTTCTGTCCATAGGATTGTTTGTATCTGTTTCGCAGTGTGGTTTGCTCATAAATCCCTTGCTGGAAAGCATGGACTTGTCATTCTGAGACTGAGTGACGACGGTATATGAAACGTCTAGAAAAATGCCCGGACCACAATAATGGAATGATTCGAACGAGCACTGACAGAAATATCAACAGCTTTGTAAACCAGTTGAGGATAGGTCTGTTCCGATAATTTACTGCGAATACGACACAAGTGGACATCTGCAGAATCACTGGAGCTAACGAACAACCAATGATTAGTTACCCTATCTCTAAGTAAATCACAGACCGCGGTGAACTAAAGTGCAAGCTCAAGAACAGTACGGGAATGGCCTTGAGTCTTACATGGCGGTGAGAAGTAAAGAAATACAAGAGGTAATTTCTGAGGACTTCGGGAATGCTGTTTTTCATAAGTGCTGTTGTACTGGCCGTTCACAGGATGTTGACTAGACTGCCTGTGAAAATCATGGATCACGAAAGTACCGTTCTACCGCGGCCGCTCGATGGATGGACTAAGTATGTTGAAGAAGCATTCAGCTGTCCCCAGCCAGTCCATTCACCTGTAGACACGGGAAGTTATATGGTTAGTTATGACATATCCACCGACCGTCCGCTGGAGACCGGAGCAGCATGAGAGCTTAAGTTGTTGAAACGTATTAAGGCCTCACTTGCAGGCCGATTCGCTCAAAACTTCCCTAACGATGATGACGAAAAGTCGGAACTAACCCTATTTTTTCTTTTTACCTGGGAGACAGAAAGGGTACTCGTGGTTAGATCTCAATGAAAGATATCCCCATTCTCAAAAGTGAAACAAACAGCGTACCATCTTTAATACTAAATATCCACTTGAGTGTAGGGCTTATAACGTACATATGCACTTGGTTTTACTCTGTGGTTCAGGAAAGGCCCATTTGTTGGAAGATATATCCTCGTTGTTCGAAAACAACTGTCGCCACTAGTTAACCTGTATCGAATAGAGCGACTGTGCAAACAGCACGTTAATCTGTCTGTGAGTACTAAGGAAGTAAACCAATTCCTGACCGGTGACCAAGGTAGTGGTTAATGCATATCTTATGCTAGTTGGGTCGTGTTTTCTTTATGTCAACAAAGCGTCTGCCGCGCAACACACTACCCCCTGTTACTGCTAATGTTTGGAAGAAACCTAAAATTGGCAAGACATTAACGTGATCACATGCTGTGAAAGTCTCGGTCGACCCAAATGCCAACTTGCTGGACACTGTAGAAGATTTTTGTGTTTAATGTTTGTTTTTTCTTCAAATCCCTTCTGTGCCAAGGTAATTAACCCTGATCACTTCGTCTTATCCAAGATGTTATTCGCTTCAGGTTGACCCACATAAGCACTATCCTTCCACTCGCTATGCATCTGTTGTTCCTTTGATCCCGCGTGATGTTTTACATGTAATTGTTTGACTTTACGCAAAAGTGAACAGACGAAATTACCTAACATAGTGAGCGTTATCGTAAGGTCAGAAAGAACAAACACCATCACGACATTCACTCAGAGATAATACGGTGAATAACGCGAGTTTAAAATTTAACCAGATCGTGGTAATGTCACTGGTCTGATGCACAGATACCTTAGTAAAAACCATACTCACTTTGTGACTAAATGCACTACTTGCAGCGCGTCATAGGAATTCACAGTACAACACCTTATTCCATTGTCATATGGACATTATCCTGCTGAACACCCTAAGTTTCGATCTTCCTGGTCTATTGCACAACTCAGTTGGCCGCATGCTACCTTATGTAGTCGGAAACGTGCTTGTTGCATACAAAGAAGACGCGTCGCCATGGATGATCGGAGGAACCAAATGTGAATCAAAAATCAACACGAATTAAACACCATCCTCAGTTCACCCTACATCTGGAAGAGGTGTCACACGGAAAGAATGAGGTCCACAATGATGGTCAGATCATAAACATATGTTGGAGGTTCTGATACTTCGATGACAAATTGCTGAAACATCTGTCTCTAGATGGCTAGATGTGAATTTGCTTTGTAACTCTTTGAACAACGCGTACCGAAGAACTTCACATCGAAGCTGAAGCGTGATAATTTCACATCACGTGTGCGACAACTGTGCTACACCTAATCCGATTCTACCTGATATGTTCATGACGCCTCCTGGACAGCCAGTAATCAGACAAGGGCCTGAATACTAATGTATTTCTCTAAGGGGGCAGTGACGAGATAAAACCCGTAGTGATGTTTAGTCAGCTTCGTTAGTCAAGACACGCGCAGGATGGCTGGGAAATTAGGTGCGGTTCACTTGCTGTAAAGACCGCTAAACATGAGTAAAGAAGATACAAGTGACAAGAACTTACGGTACCATGAACTTTGCGATGTAGATCGTAGATGCAGTTGAGAGAGGTTTGGGGAGCTGATCATAAGAATGTCCAAAAGTTCGATACCCGACGCTGCTGTGAATTCAGTCGCATAATGCGTCGGGAAACTGTTGGCGTCCTGGGTCTTACTGACTTCCCTTTATGGAGTTGAATTGAGTTTTGTGATAAATGCGCCAACAGTCCCTGGGTTGCATGTGATTATCATATCCGTAGTGAATTGTCACCAAATGAACCATATATGGGTTTTTCAGGTAATTATCCACCTTATGTATTGTTCATCCGTATCAACCGGCGACCTACAGTTGGTTGATTACCCACGAACTATCTTTTTAGAAGTCTGTGAAAAGACGGCTTAATTTATCTGTTTTCATTGGCTCTGTTAAATTACTGCATTTTATAATTCGTATTTAGTTACCTTGCCAAGAAAAAAGCAGTCGCGAAACAATTTGTCGAATTTATCAATTTGAATAGCACTGGGAGAACACCAAGTGCGCCAGATGAATTTGTTGCTTACACTTTTCAATCACAAACATGTAACAAAAGACTAAATAAACAAACTCCCAGCTGAAGACAGATGAATTTTTACCCGTGGTTTCCTGAAGCTATCCTAACCACGGTTGGGAAAGCCAAAGCGAGCGTAATATAATTGCCAAGTCCTCTTGGGCACACAACGAAAGTCTACGGCAACTGATAAATAGGTCTGAGCAATTTTACTCGGTTGAACAGTGTTATCAAACGGAACGTCGAAGGTACCATAAACCGTGGGGTATACTAGTATATTATTAGTGATCAACTTTCTAGAATCGAAAGTAACAGTACTTCTACCGGCATACGTAATATGCTCAGTACGCGTGTATTGTTTGTAAGTACAACACACGAGAATTATGCAACGGATTAGGATGTTTTGCCTTCCTTTGTCTGAAACGGTTGGCAACAGTAACCAACACAAATCACTAAATAAACTCGCTACTGGCGCCTCTCAATCAGGCCCGTCACAAGACGTTTACACAAACACTTCCGGGTACAAGTCACATCCAGTGACTGCATGCATTGCTCAACAGTATACAGTAGCAGTGCCCAGTATCTTTTTTCAGCTTGCATAGTGGTCGAGAGAACTGTCAAAACCGACAGAGACACAGGAGCAGAGAATGAAAACAGAAAAGGATGGAAACAAATTAGGAGACAAAATGTTCCAGTTTAAACAAACACACACTCTTGATCTTCACTAAAAAGATTATTTGATAGAGTAAACCAACCTGTTTCCCTTGTGTTTTATAATAGGGCTAATCTTGAGGCTAACTAGGAATCTTCTTACAGAACTCACAAAATCAAGACTAAGCGTGGAACTTAAGATAAAAATGTCAACGGTCACCATAAGTGTTATGTAAACAGACGAGAACTTCTAAACACAGATATAAACAGCAACGTATCAGCGCAAATAACACGGCACAATACGGCAACCAGAGCTTGTCGGTTACGTATAAAATTCTGAATACCTGTGTACTGTGCATCGGGTGATGATTTTCTGGGAGATGACGAGCCATCGCGGATGCCGGCGGCTTATGTACTAACTGTCGTAAGCATAGGTGCGTTTTGATTTGCACTGCCACCATACGTTTCCCCACTCACATAGCAATGTGGTCCTTGGTCTTGAAATTCAGCTACGGTTCTGCCGTGTCAGCGTTATCCTCCTGACAAATTCGTGTGTGCTTTTCCTCGGGAAGCTAGTGTGTGACAGATTCAACTCATGTAGTGGAAAGATTTTACGCAAATGATGGCGCCTTGCGGCTATTTTACGTTGGTTTCCAGCTCCATGTGTTCATAAAAACTGGTTGGTTAATTCAACTCTAACATGAGGACAGACAGCACGACTTATTGTCAAAAAGCACACATTTATACTTGTCTTCAGTTTTCAGTTTTGTATTTGACCTATGGTGTTCCTTGTAATCCGGTGCTCTTCAGTATGCAGTTGCTAACGTATACATACATTTGTCAGCAAAAACCTGTTTTGGAGGCCGTAAGGAAATATATTTCTAAAGAAAGCAACTTCACGTCTGCTTATTTATGGGATGGTTAACAAAAAATCAAGGCGAGACATAGATTCTATTAAGCAGACGTTAACGTGAATGATGGCAACTATCCGACGACGGTAAATGACTGAATCATGGAATATGTCATGTGGTGAACGTGAGTAGTCAGAAGATAGTTTTTTGAGGACAAAAATCGATGAGGTGTTCAAATGGAACAGATTCAGTGACGTCGGAAAAGTGAGTGCTATTGCTTTCTGTAGAAATTCCACAAAGTTAGCGTAAAGTAGTTAGTTTAGCAGCAAGAAGGTTTATAATCACTAAAGAAGAACAGCATAGCTAACAAGCAAAAACTTAACAAAGAACAGGGCACTTAAGAAAGTACAAACGTATATAAGGAAAGCTGTAACTGTCAGACCAATAACTCGGACGTCGGGTTTCCAACAATGTTCATTCATATGAATCGATCGACTCCATATATACCTATATGTTACGTCTGTACAGTTTGCCATGTGGTGCCGTTGCACGCGTTGATACTCATGTAAACAGAATAATAAGGCTTGATTAGTTATGGCCAGTAATGCCAGAAGAAAAGATTGTATCTTTTGGCTCCGAACAATTTAGTACTGAGTTTATGAAAAATGAATAACCAGTTAGCTAAGCAAAAGTATTCAGAAATAAGCTGTTTCTTTTTCCATCACTTGGATGTGCGCAGCTGAGACGGACGACTTCATTATAGCTGGCATGTTTTCGTGAATGCAAACAGTTACTGGACACAAAAGTCTACGAGGAATTTGACACCATGGGGTATTATGTAGTGTTTGCAAAATGTGGACAGGGTGCGTCTCAGCACGGACGTGAGTTAAATTTGACTATTGAAGTAGTTCTGGATAAGTCCCAAGACGGAAGAAATAAGATCAGCAGATTGAAAGCAGTCAAGAACAATGTTTCGATCAAGTGTGTAAAATGTACCCCTGAAATCCCAAATGTAACATCAATTGCCACCTCTTTACTTGATAGGCACAGAGAAAACGGAATGAATCAATATGATAAGCTAGTCTGGAACATACCAGTTTGTCCGGCAGACAAATTGCACCTCATCGATGATTGGAAACTTCCAATTCGATTTGGAATAAAACTACTACATTTTAATAACCCCCCAAGGGGTTGATTGACAGGACTATCATTCAATCGCTTTTATTTCTTTCTACTGGCAAGCAGTGAACTTTCTTCAAACTTTTGTAATTTTGATTTCATTTTTGTTTGAGGTGAACCCACAATACGTTACTCGCAACGATGGCTAATTGGGAAGGCTTGCAAATAGAACCATATAACGTTCATACTGAAAAGATAGGCCATATCTAGCAGAAACTTAAGCAGTGTATCACTATTTATGGTTGAATGACGATGGATCAAATAAAATTATAAGTGAAATTCTCATAATAAATATTCACAAAATAGTAACCCCCGTTAGACCATGGTGGCTTCCTTTTTACTTCTGTTTTATGCATGTATTAAATACAAATGCCTTATTTTTTACCCTCAGGAGATGAAACGTCTGTTTGTATAGACGGTCTCTATATACAAACCGTCGTTGATTTTCGTGAAGACAGTTGTGCTAAACGTACAACCAATTACTAGCTCCAAGGAGTCTGGCCTGATTTAACTGAAATGATCAAGTCATTCAACGGGGAACATGTTCTATCCAAAATCAATATTAAACAATACGTTCATGTGCTTAGTACGTCTTGTAAAATCTCTCATTCAAGTTCAGTTAAAAGTAATGAGGTATGGGATTTATGCCAAATTTGAGGCTATCCAAATGTCCCTAAACAACTAATTCTTATAGGCCCAAAAACAGTGCACCACCGCTTGGAAACTATTTTGTCCATATACCATTTCTGATGACAGTCGAAATAAATTCCGTCACAAGCGTTTGGATTGAAGTGTGGCAAGAGTTTTTCAGATGGTCATCTAGACATTATTTCTCCGTATTCCTGCACAAATAATCTTCCAACAACAGACGACGTTATTAGTCACCACAAACAGTTAGTGAACTACATAGAGTTTTTGAAGATTATTGTGAAAAAGTTTAGACAATATTTCCCGGTTTGTCCCCGAAAATTGTTTTGTTCCCGTTTCTTCACATAAAACCCCTCCATGACTGGTATACAGGATACTTTCTATTGGATAAGATCTAAGAATTTTAGATGGCAAAATTCGACGTAATGGTTCATTTTATCACTGGTGTCGTTGATAATTAGTTGACTAATTCGCACCTAATCCATCCATCTACTTAGTTGATACACTCAATAAAGTTGTTAAATTGATGTGTAACGTCTCCACAACTGTTGATGCGAACAGCGTTTTACTTGATAAACAAAAATAGGATCGGAGGTCAAGTGCAAATTTGGGATTATACGATACAAACTGTCGAGGATCCGATCTGTTCAGAACCGTTAGAAATCCTAATAAAAACCATACGGAGAGTGTGCTGAATAGTATTTCAGCTAGTCACAATACACTATATCTTTCGGACAAATACAATGCTCAGACTAGTTTGTTTTATTCAAATTGTTGATTTACCGCTTACTCTATGAGGTTGAAACCTAGTTCTTTTCATAGTTCGCTGGCTTAATTTCTCTGTCCCTCTGTGTACACTGTCCTCATCACGGTCGTTCACGAAAAGCGGATTCAACGCGCTCAGTTTGTGTTCCACTACTGTACGTATTTCAGGCTGAGTATTATACTATTCGTCATTTTCACATGATGCAACAGACAAAATCGGTCGATTACATCACATGTTTGTCTCGTTTTCAAGCAGAAATTCGATCAAGTAAACCGAAAAAGGACGAGTTTCTAGTGGCAGACAGATAAATCTTATTTAACTATCCAGACATCGTTAAAAAGAAAGTTACTTATCCTTTCGCATATATATATGTGTACTTTTTCACGAAAACATTCCTAGTCAGGGCGTTTGGATGGGACCGTTAGGATGAGTACCGACGATCTCGATTTTAGTGTTGAACAGTACTATGGAGTACCACGGTTCGATCTGAAGTTGTTTCTATACCCACTTCTCAGTATGTTGAACGACTGGTTGCAACTGTGTCAGGGGCGAGGAACAAACAATGAAAATTCATAAACAAAAGGCAACATCTAACAGATACACGGTTTTCACTGATTATATTAGACAACTACCTGGTTAGCCTCATCGTTTCAAATATGCCCATTACGACAATGAGAATGAAGACATATAGGTGAACATATGTTTTCGATAGTTCATCTTCAGGCCGGTACAATTATATAAGGAGTTAATAGAGTTAGATGGTGATATCGATCAGACTTATTACACAGAAACTAGGTCACTGGTCAGTCAATTGGTGGTGGCTTGATTGGTCGGTTACGTCATGCTTGTCCACTGGTTTGACCGCGCAGGTTGGCCATCGATCCGTTGGATTTGTGGCCATGGTAGGTGCAGCGCCTGAACAAACCGTTTTTGATGACATAATACCGGGTCTAGCAGCCTGATTCCAATAGCCTCGGCAGTAAAAAGTGTTCTGATGGCTATTCTTGCTCTTTCGGGAGTTCAACAGAACGTGATCGCCTTCTGTTTGGTCAAGTTTGTTAACAGGAAATGATGAGAATCATTTTTACCTGCTAAGTTTTCCGTTCCTCTTCTAAACAGTTTCCCCAATTGAACTCTCGACCGAAATCCTGTCAGAGGTTTGACTACAGAATCACGGTTAACATAGACGAATCTGCTATAGAAGGTAATATTGCCATCGATTATATCAGTTATGGTCTCGTCACTTGCTCTGACCGGTCAGAATGATGTGTTAGCGTCACTATACAAAGTCCACGGATTCGTTCCGTCATGGTAACTGTGCGAAAACCGCTACTCAGAGTCATTCATTTTCCCATGAAGTCGTAGGCTGATAAGAACTGTTTGGCCAACTAGGCTATAGTAACCTTGTCTGAGACGGTCACTGACTTCACGCCTACATTCCAACTGAGGGCCTTTCGTGACCAGTGACGTATGTCACATTTTCAACATGTAAAAGTTTATGTACATGATGAGCATAAATCACAGCAGATCAAAGAAACTACGGACACCATACTGAAGTTTAAAAAATGGTTTCATTTAAAATCATTTAACAAATATTTGCAATAAACCTCACAAAAAGGAAATTAATTGGGTACAGAAACCGTGTCAAGCAAGGAGTAGCAGTCATCAACGAGTGTGGGGCTGAGTAGTGTACGGAATGCTTCTTTGATCTAGCTGAAGATGCATACGGATATTCAGAGTTATCTGTCATTAGGGTGTGACTTTCAGATTCATGTCGGATTATCAGCTCTTTAAGACTCTTCGTGGGTATAGTGAATAGAATCAACTCAGATACAGCACAGTTGGTTCAGGTTTTATGTCACACATATGATGTGAAATTATTACGGTTCACTTCCACTGTGAAGTACCTCTATACACGTTGTTCAAACATTTCCAAGGTGTTTATAGACTTCGCTACGCAAATTCACATCTATCCATCTAGAGATAGGTGTTTCGGCAATTTGTCATCGAAGTATGAGAACCTCCAACACATGTTTATAATCTGGCCATCGCTGTGGACCTCATTCTTTCCGTGTGACACCTCTTCCCGATGTGGGGTGAACCGAGGAGGATGTTTAATTCTTGTTGGTTTCTGATTCACACCTGGTTCCTCCGATCATCTATGGCGATGCGTCTTCTTTGTGTGCAACTAATCAACTGCCACCGACATACGGCAATCTAGGAAATGCTGACTCATTTAATGGGCTTGGAATACAGGAATTTACATCACGTGGTGGGCGAAAACTCCCTCACTTTAAGTACGAATAACGTCGGGTAGTTTTGTTTCTTGATATAAAGCCAATACAGTTTTAGTTAAAAAACGGTGCTTCACATGATTGGCCGTATAAATGTTGCCAACATGTAATCCCCGTTCCTCTACCTTCGCCTAACTATCCAAAAAGTAAGTGTCCACTGAAGTAAGAGCTCTCCAGGATGGCTAAACTTTTCCCTCATTGGTCATACTTCCCCGTGGCTGGAGAAATAGAAATCGTTGGTGAGGTCCACTCACTGCGCATACTGCAGCCAGTTGTGTCCACGACGAAATTCCCGTGGTTATTGGACGGCACGTATCGCGTCCGTCTTACTGCTACTGACCCGAAAACCAAACTGTTCTTCGAAAACGCTGATTTGCAAACATTGGTTTGCTAAAAAATATATCAAGGTGACACCCCGGAGTAATTTCTGAAACGGTCCAGCGCAACTGGTCATACCCGTGCCCAGACGGACCTCTGTTTTGCATGATTCCTTCACCTTCTGAAAAAGGGGCAATGTGAGCATTGTGGATATTTTACAGCACTTTTCCCGTCCTTAGATGAAGTGGTTCAACTGGAGCACAACATGTTGCAGAAAGGGAGCGTTATATCTCAAGGTCTGCAGTTAATAAGTTGTCCAACGCACCTTTGCCAAAACCATGGCGAGAGTAGATTATTTTCTGACGGCTCGTTGTAACAGATTTTACACCGTCATCTCATTCGTGGTATTCGACCGACTCAATAGATTATCAAAATGCTTGCTTTAGAGTCTCAGAATACCTTCCGGTTACATCTGAGAAAAATCAGTCCCCGTCCGCTAATGACTGAGTGAACCAAACGAAGTGGCAGAAAGTCACATTGAAACAGAAGTCCGTAAATCTCTTCTGAAATAGGTTGCATCACACGTCAGTGGATGGCATACATCGACAGCGGTAGTGAGCCAGATTATTCAGTTTACAAATACTTTTGACTATAAGCACGGTTCCAACAATTCTCTTAAATGTACACGAAGTAAATGGGTAATAAAACCTTGAACGTAACCATCTTAAACAAATTAGGAGAATTCTATACACGCATTCATTGATGAGTGCGTTGTGTGAGCATAAAGCAAACTTATCAGCTTGCAAACAAGGGTAAATGAAATTCAGAACAAATGGTAGATTGCCGTATCCAGAAGTTTGATTTACTCTCCTTCTGTCTGAGTTACCATTGATGGACCACTAGTTGCTGAGAGTAAAGCACATGACGACACTCCTCACTTTGGAAACATTTATCTACAGCTGAATGGTGAAAGTGTTATAAATAAAAGACGACAGATTTATTCATGGTTTCCATTCCATTCATATCATGATCACGTCAAGCAGTCATAAGTGGATGCTTGACATTGTTTAACAAGCAAATGTCACTCAGTGTAAGACAAAGAGCTAAGTGAGACCATGAGGCTGACCATCAGCTAACTCAATATCAGACACTTAGACCAACAAATCGGTCGGAACTTATTTCACTCCTGAGAAAAGTTGGTAAAGTTATGTCTTATTCAATATCAATATATAGGTATGTCTAGATCGCGATTCAGATAACTAGCATGGACTGCTAGATGATTTTGAGTAAAAGATTAATTCGGGCTTCCGGACGGTAGGCTGTTAAACCCTGTCTTAAGTTGATCACAAAATTCTTTACACTGTCGTCACTAAGTATGACTCCGCATCAAGCCACGTTACTTTTTCAGACAGTCAAACTGAACAACAAGATGTAAGAGTGGGTTGACAGTGAATTACAGGTAACTTGACCTCCTTGTCTTCTCTGTTCGAATTGAGTATGGGAGAGTATGGGCTTCATTGTTCTCTTGTATCAGACAGTGGATAAAGATATTCTTGTCGTCGAGCCAGTTTAGATGTTTCTGATACTGAAGATCCGCTGGCTCAATGTCTGCTACCGTTATCTGCTTGCGTTACCATACATTTCAAAGGATGGTGAACGTAGGAGGAATGCTGAAACAAACAGTTTGACAAGCAAGTTGAAAAATCGTTCTCATGGTTGATTTCTCTAGGTACATAATAGCAGCTCTCGCTGCTGGCCATGAGGATATCCAATGCGCAAGCTTGCAAACGTGAATATGCAAATTTGGCTTGATCCACCCACAATCGTCATAGGTTTTGATCACGTGCTTTGTTCTGCTTGGTGCGTACCAGGCGAATACCGAGTTGTGGTACAGTCACTCAGTTAAAAAATAGCGAGGACGGTTTCGTATGGAATCCCAGGTCATCAACATTGTAAGGCCGAAGTATGTCCAACCGTTTTGTTGAGTCATATTCAGTTTGCGCACTACTAAAAGTGAATAGAAACAGTCGATCCTAAACAGCATTTGTGAAGAGTTTGTCTTAGGATGAGTCATCTGTATCAATAGTGTGGAATGTGGTTGCATCAGAAAACCTTGTCTTGTCTAAGTGGTAAGGGAATGGATACGTTCTGAGATTTGGTGCCGCTTGGTTTGCCTAGCAGGGCTGGAAACAGAGACTACAAAAAGACAATGTTCGCTAGTTAACGGACAAAGTATATAGCCCGTAACCAAAAAGTGTGTGTGTCTCAGTCGGCCTGCTTGCTTTTAACCAGAGACAACCAAACATGAGTTTGCTAAGTAACAACATAAAACTAAGCAGAATCAGTTCTGGATAAATAAATAAATCCATGATTGGGTTAATGATGTGGTCGCCCGTCAGTCGGGTGATAAAATCAAGAGTTAGTATATACAGCTCAAGTAGAATAACTAGATCATGTATAGCCCATTAATATGGGAACAAAAGTTACTTACGGGATACAGTACATACAGCTGGGTTTGTCACCTTGAGACTGTAAGTTCAACTTGTAGACAGAGGAAAATGGTATGTTATTGTACTTTGGACGGTTGAAATGGAAATCTGTAAGAATCTCTCGAAATACTAATCCAGTAAGTTGCTGCGGATTGTCCCTCAACTAATGAAGTTTTCTAACAGATCCTTAGGGATTCATGTGAGCATTAATAATTAATCTAGCTAGATCAGTGGAAGCCAGATCGTTGACTTTGCTGACCCAACTTTCAGTGATGCCCATCTCATGACACGGTTCAGCTCACCTAGTATTCATCGAATTGCAGTCAACTTGGATGGTCCGAAATTTTCCAACACATGATATGAAAATCACCAGATTTAAATTGTTGGCGTTTGTAACAGGGTCAATTGATCAGCGGCTTCAGGATGCGATTTCTGCCAGTTCAGTCATACTTCTAATGGGAAACTTCACTAATCCGACTAACTACTATATGAACAACCAGTGTCTGAAGAATTTATGTTGGACGAGACCATCCTTCTGTAGCTTTCTCATTCAATTTACGAAAGTAAGTTCATCTTTAACGGGACTAGCAACAATCACCTTTCATGAACAACTATTCTGGTCTATAACTACAGTGCGTTTCTGCAAGAATTCTAAAAATGTTGTCTTGTCGTATCAAACATTGCATTTTAAAACATTCGTCCTAAATGCACGCAACTATTTAACATTGAAGTTCTGTCAACTTTTGTTTATAAGTTGAAATATTTTGTGAAATTAACAGCCGGCGCAGCAATAGACTTCAGGGGTTCTTTGATAAGAAATTTATCTTAAACAAATAGTTTTTACTGTAGCAATTAAACTGAAAGGAAATTTGCATTATCGTGTTAATTTCGGGCAATATATTTAATGAAATATAAACCTTTATCAGCACTTAAGATGAACCTGGCAGCTGTACAGAAAGAAAAATATAATTTTATGCTGCTTGTACTCAATAACTGATAATAAATGAATAAACTAAATGAACTTTGTCATTTTAAAAACGTTCAGACGATGAATTAATTTTTTGACTGGATTCTACTGTTGACTTCATGATTCTGATGATTAACGTTGCGAATTTGAGAAAATTATTTTGAAAATACTTTGAAAAACAATGTTGTAACTAGCGTTTTCTGGTCATCTTTATAGGCATATTCAGCTTCAGTTAGTGAAGTTCATGTAAGTATGTATATGATTACATACCTTTTCAGCAAAATGAACAACGTCCAGACTGCAATATTACAATGTGCGCTTATAAATGTACGATGTAGAATATATATATATATATATATATATATATATGGCATTTGTAGCAATCGCACGATTCAAGTTTACTGTCAAAATGTTGCTTAGTGTATTGACTATGTGGCTGGTCACACCGGGCCACCTAATCGCATTCTTCATACCGAACACAGCAATGGTGCTATGGCTGACTCTGAGTTAAATATATACACGTACATGTTGAAGTGTTTACGGACGAATTGAAGATACTGTACGAACACTAATTAAGCGGTTAAGAAAAGCAGAAAAAATTAATGGGCTTAATTTGAATAAACCAATGGTCACAGTTCGTAACAATTCCGAACAGTATATCCACGCCTTCCCGCTGATTATTCTCAATCACAATACTATAAATAATATACTAAGGCGATATGTTGTGATTCATTTATGTAAATTGTAACTGTACAGACATGATTGTTTAATGTAAAACCACACAGAGTTAAGTGAACTGCCTTACTACTCGGAGTATAATGAAAATCAAATAAGGTTAACAGGTGTAACATCACACAACGGTCGACAAACAGATAGGTAAAATTTTAGTCTCACTAGAACTAAAAAGCTGGTGTCCCTCAACTCGATAAGCTGAATACCATCGACAAGTGACTGCATCTTCTCTTCGATCAAACGACGCCCTGAAAAAAAGGACCGAGGAAGTGTGAGAGATCAGCAGATACCACGTTTTTTTCACGGTTGAGAGTAGCACTGTTCATGCACGTCGCCTCTTACTCTGTGTAACATTCGGTTTATTCTTTTGAATTAAGCTACATAGGCTGTAAGGCATCAAGATTATGTGAAATCATTTGGCTGCATCATCCGTATGACTAAGTGGAAGCATGACAAAATCTTGCTCATCTTCGATCATCAGACATCTAATAAGTTCAGACTATTTACTCCCACCCACAGATTCATTCCATCCGATCTGCCGAGTCCGCGATCTACAATCAAAGAAGAGCACGGACGGCTTGTTGACAGTCACAGAGAACAATATCACCAGTCCCTCTCCAATACTATACACACAAAAACATGCCGTCAAAACCAGAAATCTTTTATCGCCTTGTGTCCACGCAAGGATTGAGGAGACTACAATCATGATCGTTATACTGGTAGTCAGCCTCATGTTTTGCAATCGACTGGTGGGTGTCATGTAACTGAACCTCACGAAAATCGGACTATTCCGATAATTTCAAATTGAACATCATTCACAAGTGATCGCAGCTGTCGCATTCCCATAGACTTTCTAGTCAACTTTCCGATCGATTAATGTACAGTTTTTTCAAGGGTTCATTTCACGCAACCATGTTTTATTTGGCTTGGTAATAAATAATCGGAAACAAGCTCGAGTCCTACACATTATTTTCATGTCTTAAACGGATACTAGCGCTAATGAGATGTTTTTGAGTTTGTAGGTTGTTTTGATCCCTTCAAAACCCACAATCAAAAAATGTTTTCAACAATCATCACGTCAGTCGTTCCAAGCGTAAAACCAAAGGAAAGATTGAACAGTTAAACAGCTGAAAAGAATATAACCAAACTGACATTGGTGATGGGCTGATTAGCTAATCGAGAGAATTTCTAGTCCACGTCACTGCACTGTGTAATCTCAATTCAAGAGCAAACGATGCATTCAAAATGGCATACAGTATGTTGAGTGAAGAATGCATGTTGGAAGAAAGAACGTAAGGTTGACAGGAAATATTTGTCATTAACACGTGACGACACAACAGTGGTAGAAAGAAGTTGGGATTAATTAAAATAATTGTTAAAGCAACGCCTTCAATATCAAATGTGAGACCTCATTGTGGTGGAACTCAGAGTGCTAGCTATATTTTCGGAACACCGTTTCATCTCCTTAGGTGGGCTTATTACTTTGCAAACGGCTTCAGATGACTACAGCCAACGACCATATAAAGGTAATTATGCAGTTCGATGTCTTCTGTCAAACAGTGTGTTAGATAATATACGTTACACGATAAACGGTTATTTCTATTCTCTTTGTAATTTCATGGGGGCTAAAGAAAACACCTTATCTTGCTTCAAACTTCCATAATTTCATGGGCTGACAGGCTTCAAGCATTTTTGTCATAATGATCCTGCTGCTGTCGATGCGCACTCTCTCAGATACCCTCACCAGCAACAGTATATATTGACCAATTTGTACCAACGATCCTTTACTGTGAGTCACATTCGATTAGCCGCGGGTAGACAGCTGTCAAAAGGTATGCAACTGTTGGGCAGGTTCACGGGAAATAAACTGCCTGTTTAGTGACAAATGAACGCAGTTCCATTCAGGTTCCCCCCAAGGGTTAGCAACTGAAATAACCAGAGGTTTGTTTATCCAAACCGCCCGTCGTTGTGAAGACAGAATCAACGATTATCCGAATTTTACCAATTCCTGGAATTTGTCGAACTTGTAACAGCAAACTTTTAACATGGGAACATAGACCACAGTTTAACTGTCTCGGCGCTCCTAATAGGAAAATCCAGTGTGCAACAACCGCTCTGGCAATGGTTTTTGCATCAGTATGAGCCGCAGTATCACCCCATCTTATTCTGCAAAACAGTCAATAATTACCAGCACATACCGCTTGCTCCCTGGTGTCTTCGTTAGCGTCTCTAGAATAACCGCACCAACTGAGTCATTCGGATGATCGGCGTTAATTTTTCTGTCTGGAGCTCTTTGTTTATTCGTTGGCTGTTTAGAAACTACAGCATCTCTCATACCGATAGCAAAAATTTGCCACATCGCCGCGCAGATGCGTTCAACACGACTGTTTTTCAGCTCTAGCGCCAGGCTTGATAATTTCAATGTGCTCTAACTATTAATGAAGGTTTCTCAAAACCTGTTCAGTCAATGATCACTGAACGACAAGTTCTCTGTAATGGGGGGATATGTGGTAAAAGAGTAAACGCTTCATTTAAACACTGAGTGGTCTCAAACTATATGTAAGGAGCGGATGTCATAATTTTTTCCGTCCAATGTTTTGCTCTTGCTTCTACTTCACCCACCGTAATGTCGCTTACAAATGAGAGAGCTCTTTATACTGGTAGCTTGGGCCGTCTGACACTGTCCGTACTCAGCGGAATGTAGAGTGATTTGCTGTGTCGCGCACTGAAAGGCAGGAAATTTCCATTACCACACCCGAGACTTTCTGGCGTGACATGAAGTCATATTCCTGAAAAATTCTTTATCAGCACTCAGTTTGGTGCCCTAGATTCCTTAAGTTCTGGCGCTAACGAAGGAATTGATGGTAGGTGCAAGGGCCAGGCTACTTGGCAAACTAGTTGTGTAGGTGCTATTCTACGATGGACGTTAGAATCTGTATTCATGTTCTGGCTACGAAGAAACTCCCCCAAGATGCTAGTCACCTATTTCCATCAACTCCTTCTGTGACAAAACAACCTAAGTGGTACAATAACCGACATCAGTAGAAGGATGTGCCCACCAACTGACAAAAATTGGCTCGGCAAAACTAAGGTAAGAGGAAAGTGTTTTGATCACCATAAGTTACTAAATCTCACTTGCATTCATTGAACTACTCGAAATTTCGCTCCTTCCGAAAAGGGTATGCAATGGGCTAGCTGTATGTGCAAGCTCCTGTATACGCTCCTGAAGTATGGCGCCAGAACCAGGAAAATACACACCCTCACGAATTTTTATGGAGTAGACAACGATAAAACTTATCCAATGGTTTCTGGCTGGGTTCAAGTTGCGCTTCTGAAAAGCACATGCCTCGATTATGTTATTTTGTCATTTACTAGAAGGTATCTGAATTGGGCGTCAGTTTCATTCACGGTGGCTTTTTATAGACGCCGTTCTTTTTTCAGTGCACGGTGACGCTATCCAGATAGAAAAGGCAGTGATTCCAAATGAGGTCACCAAACACCATTGCATAAAATGCTGAAAAATGTGGACACGTGATAACTTAACTAGCATTAACGGAAACCCTCATGTTCTACCGGGTAGAACAAACACTGATGAATCATGTACTTTTGAAGCGGTTTGCCAGCAACTTCGGACACCTTTCATTGCAACATTACCGAGATTCTACAATGCTGTGTCTGGGTGGGTTCTTCCTATCCATTTTGTCTTTTAACACTTTTGTATGCCCCAGATCTAGGCTAATTCATTAACGTGATTAAGATTTACTTATCTCATGGTGACTGTACTTTGAGTACAGTTACAGTATCTCTGGGCTTTAAATAACTCTTCAGCATGTAACCTGAGATATGCTGAGACAACCCGCAAAGTGTAACTGAACTTGTTATGGTACCACCGTAACAATAGAAGTACTGTGTAGAACGGCGTGACTGACTGACATTCTACCAGATCCGTGTAGTACTCGGGAGGTATTGAGCCCCCGTGAGTTTGTGCTGAATTTTCAATCTGGCTACCTATATCAAGAGGTGTCCTTTACCTTTAGCTATTAGTGGGCAAACCGTCGGACATGTTTAGCTTCGAACTACATGACATTAATTTCCGGTAGGTAAGTCTTGTAACCACTCTTGGTTTAATTAGGTTGTGAGAAGCCCCATGTATCAACAACCCTGCGATGGTGGCATTTGCAGGCATTAGCTTCGTGACAAACGATGAAGTAGTCAACCATGTGGCGGTTATCGGTGGGATAGAAATTCTATTACAATCTCGTTCACTTAGAGTTGCTTAAAGCTATTTTTGGCGCAGAAAGTGCCTTCAAATTATGATAGTGTGTTCCATACCCATGTCGTCAGAAAAATCAGGGGGGAGTTCGGAACGCTAATGACGCAGTATTGTTGTGCCCGTTAATGTGGAATAATTAAAATGGTGTCGTCCACCGTTCTGTGTCATTAATTGGTCTGATCCAGGTGTTCCCAGAGCGTAGCAACTCTGTTCAATTCTTCGGCCGGCTTCAGTACCGAATCGAGCGATGATGACGAATGAAGTATGAACTCACGTCTAATGTTCGTGTTGGACGCCCGTATCACCACTTGCTTGAGCGCCTGCTTGGTTTTACTCTGCACAGTCCTCATCATATAATTGCTAGAAAAGATAACAGTGGTCCCTGATAAAGCTACTAACCTCCTCCGTTGGTTAGTGCCTCTCTTTTAAAATTGTTGACGCCATTATACGAGGAGCATGAGGGAGTCCAAACGTAGGCAGAGGTTTCTAACTGCACAGTTGCAGACCTCTGTGATCGGTATGAAGTTACTCAAAACGATGTTCAAAGACTCTTTGGAGGGAAGACGAACAGTAACCGCTTTAAACCGAGCAAAAACAATGGGCCGAAGTAGGAAGTTGTCATACTGAGTTATCGTGAGTACGACACGTCAAGGATGAACGTTTCTGGCTTCTACAAGGAGCCATGGAAATTACGGCTGATCCAGGAGAAATTTGTCTATGTTTCTCACCATGGAACTTACAGTTTTCGTTACACGTTTGGACAGGTATTATTTATTCAAATATTGTTTGTTGTCTGTTTATTTTTGGCATCGTTCCATTTTCTTCCTGATAGGGTTTGCAAGCTCTAGCAAGCCCATGTAGAGAAGAAAAGCAGGCTTGCATGGAAGCAGTTATCTTGAAGGTGTAACACTAATACAATGGTAAGAACAGGCCAATAAACAATAAGGGACATTACGTCGAGGTTACGTCAATAGGTTAATCCTTAATAGGAGCCTTTCGATCGGAAAATCAGTAAACTGTTGACTGACGACCCGCTCCAGCGCCAACCACTGAAGTTTTACAGCTCTATTGAAACTAATCTTTCTTGAACCCTTCAGTCCCCACAAGAGCGTAAATTCCGTGTTCCCGGGGAGCACACTACCCTGGGGGTGAAGGATTCACCAGACATGCAACAGAACGTCATTAACCGGTGTGACCCTCATCCATGCGTTTCTAAAGACACTTGGAATTTCGTTTTAATGTTCTATAAATGACATCGATTTACTGTTACTTCATGAGACCAATGAAAATGACCAGAACGGCTTATAGGGGAACACTGACATTTTTATTAACTTTAAAACCCTTTTGTTGTAATTACCTGAATTCGACTGCAGTTTTTCTTGAAGCTTTTTTGCACACTCCTTTTTTTGGGGATAAGAATATTCCGGTTTTTCTCTTTTTTGTCTTGACCATTCCACGTCTTACCAACTTAACAAGACGGAGGAAACAAACGATGGATTGCATTGGACGGAAGCAATCCCTGTCAGGAAATATTGGCTGATCTATGAAGCGATTTGCTCCCAATACAAATTATAATGTAGTATGCTGAACATTTTGCCAGGTACAAACACACTTGGGAGTGGAAGTATTAGGTGCTTTCGAACAAAGCACACGTTCACTACCCCATAGTTTGAGGGTAGATTTTGTTAATTACAACAAAAAGCTCTAAGTTTGTGTATGTGATGTTTAGCAACTCGGGAATAAAATGTTACGTAATGTATTCCTTGCTATTCTATTTTAAACTGAGATTTGCCATGGGAAGATTAAGATAAACCAGCACTGCAAACAAAATTTCCCACTAATGTTCAGAGTGAGAATATTAAAACTGTGATAATACTGAATGCCTGATAAACAAGGTCACTGCGATGGCGGTTGTAACGGTAAACGTGATTGTAAAATATTTTAATACTGAAGTTGGCACAACAATGGAAACTGAATAGTTTCACTGGTTATGTTATAAACACGCTCTGCTGTGGTACATTTCAAGGTTATCATACTATATCGTTCACATTTATTTGTTTGTGGTCAGTGAATAAGGCCATTCGAATCAGTAGTTATTGCTACTTGACGACATATTTTCCACTTAAAATGCTCAATGCCAGAGAAGTTTCGAGTAAACTGATAGAAGTTTCACCGGCAGGCAACCATAACTTTAAGGTCTGGACTGTTGATGAATGTGGAATAATCACTGGGATATCTGGTAGTTCGTGACATTTGCCTTCTCTTCTTACATATGTGCTGGAAGCGCAATGGTATAATTATTTCAAGTGTTAATTGTCAAAAGTTCTAGTACTAATCTGCACGCTGTTTAATTTTGTAGGCAGTGTTACACGGCTTGGTGTATAAAGTTGAGATTGACACTGTAGTTCAACTGTCGACTCGCACCATGAACCAACTCTGATGTCATGAAATCTGCAAGGATAAACTGATTGTTTGAATAAAAAGTTTTTGCTCATAATGGGTTGAGTATGTATCTATCTGTTTGGGTGGCATTCCTAATGAATATTGACGACGTCAGTAGTTTGACTGGCAAGAAGTCAGAAATTACGAAACTTAAGCCAAAAGGTCCAGGTTATTCTCTTTATAGACAGGCAAAAGTGAACACAGCAAAACTGCTACCGTTATGCGATAACCCTACTCTCCAAGAAGGCCATTTGCAGACCAAAACACGTCACAATTTTGGGTCCACCAGATTTAACAGCACGACCACAACAAACAACGTGTCATGACTGTTCGAGTTATTTCATTGTTTTCTATTAGTCCAGTGAGTTTGGTTTTTAAACGCTATTCCACAATCGATTTCGACTTTTTACAGGGCGTATACAGGTTATTTAATTTGGAGTAACATATCCCACGCTCTACATGTACATGATTATGAGATGTGTTTGATAAGTCGAAAGCTACTTCAAATCACAGAAGTCCCTAGTTGAGAGCTTATACAGACGTACTTGTTACAAAATCTGAGTTGGTCAAGCAACCAACATGTGTCAACACACTTTTATGATTGCACCGTTATGTCAAATCATTCCAATCAGAGCGACAGCAAACTGAGGGATATGATAGCAAATGCCCGGAAAACTAACAAAGAAGTCCACGGAATATTTCAGTCGGTGTCCAATTTGCATGCACGCCATCAATCCGTATCTGTAAGCTGAAAAGGCGCTTCTAGCTGTGAGTACATTTTGTCTGGAGCATAGTTACTTATACGACAATTGATTGATTTTTGTGAACCCTGTCAAGATGTCATAGCGCAGCCACCTTAGTGCAGTTTTATGACAGTCTAGCTGTGGCCGGGTTCAATATAGCACTAAACTTGTTTAGTGTTCTTTACATAATCATGCGTCATTAGTTAGTCTGTATATAACAACTCAGAGGGTTTTTTGGTTTTTGTCACCCAGCAGTCCAAAGGAAATTAAAATTGACCGTAAACCGTCCACACTAATATTGTTAGTATTCGAAGATTTAGTGAAGTGAGGGCAACCCAATTCTTGAGAAAAAGAAATGACTAGTTCAAAAAAAAGTTAGCTTTGTTTTCGCTGACAAATGTATCTGTCATGTGTAAACCTCAAGTTTCTTGAGAAATCATGTTATCAAACTATTTTACAAAACCAGGTATTTGAAACGGTTGATAAACATGGACAAAAACCTAATCCAAATTAAGTGTGGGAGCAGCGACCACGAATACGAATTTTCAAACGTCTTTGCAATCCAAAATAAATCGTATTTAAGCTTAGTCAGAATTGTTTATTAGATACTAAACACTACCAATATGTTGCGGAGACGTACAGAGAAGCTAACTGGGAACGAGACACTCAGACTCAATCAGCAAGATGTTCTGAAATATGTAATCTCTAGATGAAGTGTGACAGGCGATTACTGTGGACTTCGGACAAGAGAATGTAATTCCTATCAGTTTGAATGTATGCAACGCTCAATTGCTTATGGAACTGTTGACGAGGTTCACCGAGGTGTCACATATCAAAGCGTATCTCAGAAACAGAATTACCGACGTATTCCTTGCAATGGTTCTCTTCAGTATTCGCTGTTAACTCTGTGGCTTGTAGTTTGCACCGGCTACACTCATCCAGCATGCAACAGAGGAACTACTTCACATTGTAGGTCAATAATAGTGGATCTAATGTGAAAAAATCGGCTAGCAGACTAACCCTCGGGTTAACTGTGAGAAATTTAACTGGGGTATCAGTAAACTTACACCTACTTGGAGTACCATGTAGAGAGTATTCGATAAATATAAAACGTCTCACTCACTAAGTTCGTGATTCCGATGTGTATGAAACCATCAGTTGAACGTAAAGCTTGATTGGAACCAGAGCTCGAACTTAGCTCAAAGTTTATACACCGAAAATACACTCAGGTTTCATTCGTAGATAGAAAGCGTCGATTTGAACAAATATGACTAATGGGCAAAGTGATTCCAAGACTCATGCGGTTAATATATAGTTGGTAATGGTTACGTGCCTTCCTAATCAGCCAGCGATAAATACAAGCGGTCTCAATTCATGGATTTTGTCTAAAAATACTTTGGGACAGTTAGTTCCTTCAACGAATTTGAACAAACCATTAAGAAGACGAACACTGGTAGACGCTAGCATTTCGTATTGCCTCTTCAGTACCAAATAACAATAACCAGGACCATGTATATGACACTGTTAGGGTGGGGGGGTGAAGAAATAAAAAAAACAAATTAGTTGAACAACAAAACAAAACTATTGGGGCCATGGGAGTCTAAGACTTACATATAATTGCTTTTATATACACAAAGATGGCTTGAGACGTCTAATCGCGAAAGCCTCGGCAAAACGAAGGAAATACGGATTAGCATGGCGCATTACAATATTGAATGTTGATTCGGGATTAATCCAGTGACCAGTGCCCAACATGTGTTTGACGATAGACGAGGCTGAAAGTTTGCGTGATCCCGGGACAGAGGAAGTGGACTGCGCAGTCACATCTTGAACCCATTTCAGCAGATGTTCGTTCATCCTAGAGTTTAAGCTCCTATCGGTTCTGCCGATGTAACTTTCGCCGCGGTTACACATAAATTCAGAAATACGGTGTGAGCTGGTGCCAATAGATTCCTCTCCCTTTACTGAAGGTGAAGGTAGCTTATGAGTTCGTTCAACAACTACGACTTATACCACATTGTATACTCATTTAGTGGAGGCGACGAGACGTTGTGTTGTTCGAAGTGAAGAAATGTCACCTTTGAATGGTCGTTCAATGTATACTTTCTTCTGTCGAACCGTGGAAACCTTGTCTACTGCTTCACGTTTCGGGCTGTGTCGGTTGATAAATCTCAGCGCATATCCATTATCCTGCAACGTGGTCGTAAGCAATCGGAGTTCATCAGCTAAACATTCTGGTGATCAAATGCGTCTGGTACGAATAAACAATGTTCTGAGCAATGCTCGCTTGTTCTTCATTAATGTAAAGCTCGCAAAGTAAGTGTACTGACCAGTCTAGATGGGCTTCTGATACACATTTTTCCTTACTGATCCAACTCCTTCGTGACCGATGACTATGTCTAAAAACGGTAAGCATCCGTTCTTTTCCCGCTCACAGGTGACTGTCAGATTGAGGCGTCATACGTTGAACCGGTTTCCCATCTCATCGATCCTTTGCAAAGATTGCGCAAATATGAGAATGTCCTTCACATAACGTTTGTACAACGGCTGCGACGAAATATCTTTGGCTATTCACCTTTCTACCATCAGCCTTAGAAAATCCGCTGGCATCCGTTCTAATGTACTCCCCATGGCGACCCCGTCTATTTGTCGATAAGGCTCCCTGTAAAAACTGAAACTGGTATTCTCCGTGCACTGTAGTAAAGACAGTTTAAACATACACGTGGGAATTTTTATGTATACTTTGTTCTAGTAGATTAACAAGTATTCGGAGCCCTAATTACCCGCACTCGACGAATGCAACCGAATATTTAGGATTTAATGATTCTTTAGACGTAGGCATTCGTCCCAGTCTCTCGTTTTGGTAATTCGATCCCACGGAAGTAACCAAATATTATATGAATTTGTTTCGACGAAATCACTTGGGATAACGGCAGTTCTTTCTGGTTATTCCGAGTTCCGAATAAGAAACTGTCACGCTCCCAATGAACGAATTTCTGAAAAGATCGGACGGTTGAACATTCCTTCTAAGTTTATTCTTCTCAGCCGTAATTCTAGTTCAAACGCACAATTATTTCCCACATTCACTGCACGTATTTCACAGACAGACCGCTGAAGTTTGCGTCATCTTCGGTAGTATTCTGTTACTCGTTTGTCCTAGTCATGAACTATGCGCCTGATGATAGGTTGTTCTTGATAAACCAAGCATTTATTTGTTGTTCACTAATGCTTATTGCAAAGCTCTGATTTCACAGACTTCATATTTGTCTAGAGGCATTAAGCGTGATTGAAAAAACATGGACCTGGTCGAAACGCACCAATTAACCACCCGAAATTCTTACCGAATTTGCTAACCTGCTGTTGGAAATAATATGAGTAGTGATGAGTAGTAGGTGATTTTGGTTTCCGTATAGGTTGAACATCACCCACAGCTGATCGCAGCTATCAAAATCCCTTAGATTTCCTAGTCGACCGCCTTGAAATGAAGCACCCGACTCGAGTTTCGCACTCATTAGATTTCGTCAGTAGTGCATATCCTTACGATTGCCGGGATTAAAAATTCGGCCAGTTTTTCATTTGGGAACCATTTTGGCCACTGCGTCACTGACCTCACATCAGACATGACCGAACTGTCATATGTGAACGTCCAGCCAAATTCGCTTGTGATTAACGTTCTGATTACCTGATCGCCTTGAGAGGAAACACAGTAACTGCTCTGTTAACTCCAATCGATGACCCCTCAACTAGGACTTCTCTCCAAATTGAAATCACAGAAATCATTAACTTGTTGAGCGGTACTTTCATTGCTGATTAGCAGTAAAATTAGTCTCCAAAAAATTCCGAACCCGTGCAATCTTCTATGCCCCTGTTCCACGAAAGATTGGTCGTCTGGAGTTCATTATGCAACGGGTTATGAACAGGAGAATCTGTTCAGCGTTCACCACATTGAACAAACCAGATGCATTCAATGTTGAATGGTCACTGAGAGAAAACTTTTAATTGAGGGAGGCGTAACCTGTTTTGGATAATTTATTCAGCTGTCGTCCCAAAATTAACCGCAAGTGCGATAGTGGGAACGGAGCTGAATTAATTACCTGTCTATTAGTCGTCCGTGCCACGGACGAGTCGATATGCAATCGTTCCTAAGCCAATATCGCGCATGATCCAACCATGAAGAACTCATGAGACTAAAATATATGCTTTAATATACTGAGGAGATTTCTCCAACTGTGATAGACGATTATCAGTTTACCTTGGCACTTATCGGTCAATAATACGAGGCGGTCCAACCAGAAATATGTTTTACCTTCCTACATCAGTACTTTAATAAGAACCACTCCTCTGTATCGAGTTTTCTTATGCTTGTTATTGTGCTTCAGTTTTGATCACCTAACTGGTGTCACTGGCCACACCCTGGTCATTTTTATCAAAGATGACGGTAGCTAATCAAAGGATAGGTTTATAATAGCGATGCGCATGGCGGATACACTTCAGCACCCACACAGTAAGGTCGTGCTTATTCAGGCTTATAAATATTCTTTTTTTCCATCTCTTGTTGAAACTTTACCGTCTTCCTGATGCTCCAGTTGTATACTGACTCATTCATTTCCACTTTCTGCCACTGCTACTATAGCAACGTTGTTTGGTAAATTGGCGAGCAGTACAATTTCATTTCAGTATACCTAAAACAATATCTAGAAAACTAAACAAATTTAGTTAAGACGTTGTTAATTCATGTCAGTTGTTGAAAACTCCTAAAAGTGGGTGAATGAGACCATTCGGATAACAGTTCATCAGTTCTCTTAGTGAGTGGTTTTAGGATGCACACACAGGGTTGTCCCCGTAAGTCCCGATTTTGAAGTTGGGTAGGATTACAGTGTTATCAGTTGATCTCCAATTTTTTTACTCTTATCGTTTCGTTACAGGTTTGCAAGTTATAATGTTTTATGGCTGCGAAGGTTTTGTTGTTTGACTGTTGCGATTTGTTCTCTAATGTTCTCACCGAAAGAAATTGGTTGAAAAAGTATCAGGTAAGAATTTTTAAGGGTAACAACCCAAACTGCAGCGTGCATGTTAAAAACACGGTCACTGCTCCCTTTGGAAATTTATTTCTGTTATTCTTCAGTGAAATTAAAAAAAAATCGGAATATAGGTGAACGAGACGAGGCACCTACAGAACACTTGAATTAAGTCTTATAATTCGCACTAAGAATCTTCGTCTTCGCTGATTCAACCAACAGACAGACATTCGAGTGAACATTGTGTGTCTTTTTCACTTTTTTCACTTGTATACCTAGAGGATTACATCGCCTGCTGAAAAACACCCCCCTTGGTACACTTAAACATAATTCGTCTGTGCTTACTTCGTATAGTTTTTATCAGGTGGACATAAAATAAGCCCGGAGGGCTCGTAAAGGGTGGATTGAAATTCACTTTTTGTGCGTTTCATTTTGAATTACAATTTAAGTCACGATTTTCGGAATCCAAATGATCAAGTTCCTGAATTTTACCTTATGCTCAATGAAATAAACTTTATTTCATTAGTATTCAGTAGATTATGATGCAGAGTTTCATATTTTGCAACTCAGCTTTTCATATCCATAGCAGTCCTGCGAATGTATCCTAGTGGTGTATTTTAACGGCAGAGTCCAGGTGTGTACTTTGGTCTTTTTAAAGCTGTGTGTTTACTTCAATACCTGCTTGAATTTTTAAGTCCAGCAGTGATTTTTACCAATCCGGCTTGTTACCGTACCCACAATGGTGTTTCAAAATGTTTACCTAGAAGCCCAATTTTATATCAGCCTGCTGCTTGCAAACCTCCTAATAGTCTGCAAAGATCCATTATACATAACGTTACCAGTTTGCATAAGTTAAAACTACATGCTCCAAATGTGGTATAGTGCTCTAGTGTTTCTTCTCGAGATGAACTAACTAAAACATGTGGAGAAATGGAAATATTGCAGTCAGACGCATGTGATGTGTAATTCACAGTGACCGTTACCACCTGTGACTGAACCTATTCACTTATCAGAAAGAACGAGAATTTTATCTTATTTGTACTGTTAGTGTTTCAATAATCCTAACTAACGCAAAATGGTGAATATGTTTAGAGAATCTGTGTAAACTCGTGGATCACTGACGCTGGTACAAAGATGAACTTTCAGATAGGCATACTGGAAAACCGTTACAGAAGTGGTAGAAAACCGGATTTGTGGACCTCACTGCTGGAATTACAAATTCAAGCCAAATGCGAATATATGTATACATTACCGGATGGCTTTGTTAAGAATGGAACTCGTTTCTAACGTATCTTTTAAAAATGTTTTAGACGACTAGGTTTGTAGAATTGTTTTAAATAAAACAACCATGGGTTGTTTGTAAGACAGAATACCCTACAACACAATTTACTGATTACTAATGAAATGAAAACTGCTGAAGTGAGCGAAAAGAAGAGAGAGAAATGTTTATGATTAATCTGTAGATTCACAGTCACCGGTTGAATTTCATTAGATCGTTTTGCCTTATTTAGTGGTGCACCATAAAACGGGAGAGCAATTTCGGGATTTTGGTTAATGTACGATGAAAACCACTCGGAACTGATTGCACCATTTACATTCCCATATGCTTTCCAGCCAGCTGAGTACATTCACTATCGGTTATCAAATGTCAATTTTGAGAACATCGAGAGTGTTATGGTTAACAAAGATAGGATGGTAGTTCAATCGAATTAAGAAATTTGTCTAGTGTTTCAAGCAGGCAATAAACCGATGACAGTGGAATGTACATTTCCTGGTCAGCATAATATAGATTTATTTCACTGGCTGTTGAAAGTGACTCAGAGCTAACAAGCCAAGACAGTGTGTTTTCCCTATAAATTCAAAGGTCAAAACTAGCTCCAGCCTAGTTCAGTTTACCGCTTTAATCCGGTATATTGGACAAAATGTAAACCCTTGAAGAGTTGGAGTGACTTAAGTTTGTCACGGTGTTAATGCTACCCACATATTTATTGCTGCAAAAATAAAATTCACTCAGAAGTTAACCTGGTTTCTAATGTAATGGTCTCTGCGCCACTCAATCCTAACGTTATTTTTGTTACATCTAAGACATCTTATGCGCATATATGTTAGGCTAACCAAAAATTCAAAACACAAATTAACGTAACCATCACACAGAGCTACCCAGAAATTTTGGGGTCAGTGCAGCAGGTATATATTATGCAGCCGCATCGCATTGACAAAGCTGACAGAAACGTATCAGGAAGCAACTTTAATTCACGTTATCCATAAAGTTTTAATCTGCCTTCGTTTCATCCCGTACATTCTCCTGTTTTTCACCAACTTTGTTTCCACATTATTCCCAAGGTCAGTCGAGTCAATGCTGGAAGTACCTATTTATCGCTCATCAGCGGAAGTGATTGAATGTTGTCGCAAACTCTGTGAGTTGTATACAACCTACAGCAGTTTACTTTATGACTGTTCGCACATCTTCAGGCCAACGGAACTAGCAGGGAACTTGAAACTCGACAAACCAATTTACGAGATATTAATTTATCACGGTTACGTTTAAAAAATGTCTCCTTCGTGACTTAAGTTATTGCCATTTGTCTAACGAAGTGGATTTTCGCATCAGTGATTAACTTGGAAGCAAATTGTTGGTGTACGTATTCTGAATCATATTTCTGTGACAGTATATTTTTGTCCTAGAAGAGATCCTGTCTTGAAAAGCGTGGAATTCGACTGAGTTCGAACCGACGACGGAAATAGCGTGCCCGATCTAGATGTCTTCAACCACCTGAACTATGATTCAACTCTGGACTGACATGGATTTCACCCGTAGACTCAGGTGCCCACCCAACCCACTGCCACATATGTAATTCACCAAATGACCTACCAGTAGCACAGTTTTAGTGTACAACGCTGGCTTTGATGGATTCCAGCGTGATCAGTCGAGGGAATGTGCTTCAACAGTCAATCCGCTAGAACATGTGATGTATTCTGCTGGGGAAGGTGGACTGGATGGGTAACTGAGTTCACATGTGAAGATTCTGATCTCCCGCATAGCTTCGTGGTTCGGTTGGTAGGGCGCATGTTTTGTTTTGGTACGCTTTTTCTGTCGTTGATTGGATTCCTGCGGAAACCCGGATGTTTCGCAATTGGATCTCTTCCAAATCGTCGCGTCTGCCGAACTACCTACCGGTGATAGGTATTTTTGGCTGCGTACCACAACTTTGTTCAATTCAACTCCAATGTTTAATATAGTGTGCAGAAGTGATACATCTTACTAATAATGTGATTTCATTGACCAAATTTACAAACTACTGTAAACCAACAATAACAACGGTCCAGAAAGTGATGGGCAACAAACATACATCCGTAGAAGATACGTTTACGGTGACGTTTACTGAAACATAAAATAAAATTTGACATCTGTTATATTTGAGGTTTGGACATTTTGTTTATCAGTTGGACTTACGAATCATTCAAGCGTTTCTCTCCTCACTGCAGTCCATATCTTTTGAATGTTTGTCTCTGGTAATTTTCTCAGTTGTTGTCTTGAACATATCCGTCGACCTGGCAGTGTTTAGCACGTTGACTTCAAATGCTTTAAGCACAGTTATTATTTTGTAGTATGCAATTCATATCAAAATGACTGAAGACCAAGTAGTTCTTGTTACCGGTTAACGTGTATTTTTGAAACGATCATCGAAGTACCTAAAGTTTTCACCTATGCACGCCCAATACATGATGAATCAATTGGATATTGTATTGTGTTCAGATACATAGACCTATATTTCATTTCATTCGGAAAGCAGGGCCGCATTTATACCTTTAACCACTTAACGAAAAGAGTGCGGCAAAAATTAACTGATTTGCGATTATTAAGACTTATATTACATGGTGAGTAATGCTGGTTATTTTATATACGGCACACCGAATATATTTAGCCACGTCAACTCAATAGGTTTTCGTAACTAATACAATTAACCATTCAAATAGCCCCATGAGTTCATTAGAAGTGAAAAAGGCGTTTTGGCGAACAGTCTGTTTTCGGTTATTCATCATCGGGCCAATTACATAACATTTTATATCATCATAGTTGTCAAGCGATCAAAATCAAAGGCGATTAGTTACATAATTACGTCACGAGATTGTGAATTGGAGGGCAATTAGGTGGCAAAATT